>CAXIVR010000008.1:16746227-16986227 GCA_964035755.1 Teleogryllus oceanicus
GTCATACAATTGCTAATCACGTTTTATATTATGCTCTGCAAAAATGTTAATAGATAAAAGACTCTCGCGAGTATGGGTTTGTTCTGGTTTGGTTATGGTTGTCAAGTATCCTATTTTTAAAACCTTCTCCCTCAAGTTTGGGCATACATTCTCTATGACACTGTCTTGGAGAAAGTTGATTTACTTGTCCAAGAGAGCTTAATAATTCTGGCCGATATTTCACAGTTTCAGGGGCAAACTGTGCAGCGAAGACGCGCCTAATACTTGATGGTACGGCGGGTTGCGTAGAGTTTCTGTTCAGGGGCACTGAGTAATAAACTTATAAATCAACACCACCGTAATTTTGTCTGTGCGACAGACTCGCACATTCTCATTTTACTATGCCTGTATTCTTGGCGCAAGTGCAAGCAATAAGTTGACAACTTGTTATCGCAATCAGATGAATAGTACGACAGTGCATTAAGTATGAACAAACATTTTTTAGATATATCCAGCTCCCACCTTAAAACAATGTGAACGTGTCCATTACTTCACTAAAAAGTCATATTGAAGACATTTGATGCTAATAATATTGTGGTAGAAAAGTGTGTCCTCAAATCACCCTCCAGCTGAGGCATACAGCTCGTCTTCCTTCCACTGACTGAATTTAGCTCAAAACCAGCAAGAGGCTGTAGGGTTCCTTGCTTCGTGGTGTCGGACTTCCGACTTGTTATATAGCTTGGTCGAATTCAACCGCTGTCGAGAGAAGAAGTCTTGCGGTTGGCAGCTCTGGTCGGTAATTCCGCGTTTACTCCGATTAATATCAGGCGAATGCCGGAGAAGTGTCCTCACAAATGGGTCAAGAGCCACGTGCCATCTTTCCTTCGTCTTCATCGTCCTGTCGTGCCCCCTTATGCGCACCTTACCTTGCACGAAGGGAAAGGAGTGTACCGTCCTTTCTCCTTGCTTGCACTACACTACCATGCATATCGGGAACTTCGAGCGTGTCCCGACGGGCAGTGCCTCGCTGGGGGAGATAACTGAAGTTGGAAATCCCCGGCAAGCCCAAGTCGACCCTGGATATCACCATCCACTGGTGAAGAAATCATCACCACGTCCCGGGATAAAACATTCATTACATTAATGAGAGTAATGGCCAGGGCTCGGACGTTCAGACATTTATTTGACCTACAATAGGCAGCAAGGAAGCATTTATTTTTAATGAAATGCGCATGCAAAAGGCAATTATTCTGGCTAAAGTTGGGGTGCAAATAGACTTCTAAACAAGGAAAAATCAAATTTAAAAGGGATTATTGTAAAATATAATAAATAATTCACATTTTTGTTCTAACTCTAAAATTTACATTGCACTTACATGTAAGGAAATGCTCATATCTTGCGTTATCTAAATTCCATGTGACCACATGGTAGGAAGATTACGAATGTCTTTTACTCGCGACACTCTCTTCGAAACGCTATTGTGGACTCCCTTTTGAACTTGAAATGGCATAAGGGAAAATGGAATTATATCTTTCGTTCTTTGCACTTGTGTAATCGCCAGCCCTGAGAAGGATATATCAATTTGAATATTTTGAATAATTAATGCGATTCTTTGAATTAAACACGTTTATTCAGAGTTTTAGTAAGCTTACATTTGTACACAAGATACTTGTGTCATAACGTTTTACAATTCGAACCATAAAGGATGCCACCACCCTAGTACATAAACAAGAGATTGAAACAAAAATAGAATACAACATCAACATATATACAGAGAGCTCTGCCCTCAAAAGGGATCGGAGGCCATTCTACGATTTTAGATTACTCTTAATTTAGAGTGGCCTCCGATCCCTTTAGGATGGGATTCCTCAAGAGTGAACAAAGCCTGTCGGCATCAGGGAAAAAATATTGGCTGGAACCATGGTGTAAGAATAATATTTAATTATACTTACGCCATGACTGGTACCATCTTCCTTTTACTTTCTCGTCCTTCCTAAGAAGAGAAAGTATGTAATCGTGCGCCGGGAAACGGCAAATTTTCGACGAAAAATGTTTATTGCCAGACCCTGGTAAAGAAAACGTGGATAAATCTTCCTAGAAATTTAGTAAATGACGTCCTCCAACACTTTGTATAGTCAAAACTCCATTGTTTGTGGGCCCTTGATACAGAAAATTCTATTGTCGGCAAACCGTCTATCAGTCTGTGGACAACACCGGGGGGGGGGGACTTGCCCATCGTATCCGACTTCAGCCAATGAGCTTCAGACACCAGTTTGCATCACAGTATTGGCGGGAATTTTAAATCCCGCCAGATACCAAAATATTCACCTCGTTACAAGACATTGAAACATATTTATGACGCATTTCTTTTAAATATTGCAGCTTGTACACCTTCGTGTTACTTTTGATAGGTTAAAATTGAAAACTCTGTACCACTTTCAAAATGTTTCTGAACACTTCTCGCTCTCCATGCAACATGGCGGCCAGCGTCTGGTCTGGTTTTTCAAACGAAGTGCCCGTGCTGTGGTCACATGGTTCGTGACGCAAACTGGTGATGCGCAGATCCAGCGAAAATCGGTGCACGAGAGGAACCCACCCACGTACTATACGCGCACGTGTTTTTTTTAATTTGTTGCGTCGTTGACGCAACGCTTCTCTTAACCCTGTTGGGCGTTGAGCGCTTTTGTTGGAGTAATACTCCCTCACCAAGTAATTACTATCATTACTGTTATTGAGTAATTACTGTATTTGTCGAGTCTCGTCATGTCAGTCAGTCAGTGCCTTTTATCCCTTCGGCCAGGGCTTCGAAGCCGTTGGATCCCGGCGTTCCTAGCCGGTCACCCAACCAGGAATCCGCGAGTCTCGAATTCGCTTAACCTTCGTGACTTCACGAAGCGTAGTAAATGAATTCGGCTAGCGCCGCCGATTGATTCTTGGTATTCCACAGCGTGAGGTGCGGGGAAAGGAGGGCTCTGACTACGTCACGGCTTAAAAGGGCATACCATCTATGGGCATGAACTTCACGCGCCAAAGCGGGCTACCAGAAAAGCTACCATTGTTTTGAAAGTACGAGATTGTGGTTGCCAGCATTGTGAATTGGTACGTGCCGTTCAGAGTAGAACGTAACTCAACGGACCGTGCTTTTCAACGCTGGGTGAAGACTACAGAGTTCGTGTATCAAGAAAACTTGCGCGAGCAATATTTCCACCATGGACAACACTAGCGTCAAAACCCATTCAGGCAATTTTCTCCAAAATCGAAGATCCTCGCTCAATTTGAATGAGATTTCATGTATTGTATTTACTATCTTGTAATCCTAATAAAAGCAAAAATAACTCAGAGATACACAGTTGTTTCATGAAAGCTTTTAGATCCTGATAAAGGTATTCAATTCCAATTAGTTCTTCGTACGTTTTCGATTTTACGACAAGCAAAAACTCATTTTTCTGAAGATACGTTATTTCCTTTTGACGATAATGTTTACGTACTACGAAAATTGATTTCTAGTCTTGCAAAAAACTCTCTAATAACAGGCGCATGCCACGCAGTATCTTAAAAAACGGGCCGCTGGCCGCCCGCGAGTTTTCTTTCTTCACCATCATCCCTCCTCTCCCCTTACACACACACACACACACACACACACAAACACACACACACACACACTCACTTTCTCTTACATGAACTCCACTACCACCATTCTACTGCGACGCAGTCATCTGTCAATCGTTGAACTATCTGATGCCATTTTTCAAGTTCAGTCGGCCTTAGACGGCTGACACGCAAACCCCATATCGTAAATAAAGCCAATAAAGTGCAATCCGCAATGTTCCAAGTTAGTATATTCCCTAATAAACAGAAAATCCGGCCTCAAGGCTGATCTTACACAGCTTTTATATCAATCTGCCCTTCCCCAATTTCTAATCTATGGCTGCCGTGTTTGGGGAGGTGCTGCCTCTACTGCGGTAAAACCACGGTGTAGGATATATTTCTTACTTCGCGAGTAAAACCACTTCAAACGTTTCACAACAGAATACTCCGTACAGCTGTAAAAGCTCCTTGGTTCGTTAATCAATTGCATGCAGAGGGAGAGACCTCGCTCTTATTAAGGTTGACGCTATGTTAGCCATGTAAAATTAACATCAAAACGTTCTTGTAAAGCGCCAAGCCGCTGTATAAGAAAATTATTTATCAGTAATAAAAATACTACTATCCAAGTCGGGAGCTTGGGTAGTTGTTGAACTTGGCTTGGGCACAACTGGGGTGGTGCCCTGTTTATCAGAACCATAGTAGTTGACTACTACAGTCACTAAACTACGAAAACTAAAACAATCAATAAACCAAAATGACAAACACTCATCTACCGTATGTATTTTCAAACTAATACTTAATATTTTAGAAATTCTGGAACCTAACAAAATATTTACGATGTAACTCAATTTTTTTTAGAAAACTAATATTTAGAAAAAAATGTACTTGAAATAATTTTAAGATCTAATATTGAGGAATATAGTACATTAATAAGTAAATCTTTAGCTTCAACATTGAAGGTCTGGATCAGATTCGAAAAATATGTGAAGTTTTGTAATTTTCGAAAACTCAAAGGTTTTAATGAAAATCAGACATATACCATTATATTGAGGGAAATTTGCTCCATTTGAGTCCAAATTTTGCAAAATTATGTGTAGCCGCTTTTTAGAAAATATAGCATTTTTTAAAATAGTGTTTGTAAAGGGTTCGGAACATTTAACGTTTGCAATTTACGAAAATTCAGAGATTTCAGTGAAAATCGAATCTACGCCATTGTTATAAGCGTACTTTGTTTCATTCCAGCAAAAAATAAAACTTTCAGTATCCTACCTCGTAGTATGCGGGAAAGTAAAAAGTCACGAGCAATATATGCGTGGATATAAGGGCAAGGAAAAACATATTAAAAAAAAGCATAAAGCGAATTAAACGTTTTAAAATAATATCGAATTGGGAAAAATAATTTATAAATATGGATTTCATAAAAGCTATGTAATATTCAAATGTATAAATAAATCGATACAAAATTAAGTTTGAAACACGTACTTCTCAGGTAAGAAACTCCATACTAAAAAATTGCAAGTTTGGAGTGCAGCATACACATACCTTTCGTCGGCCCTACTTGTAATGGTTTCTTGAAATGCCAGAGGATCACTAACAAAGCTTTTGACCAAACTTATCTTTGTAGAAAATATAAAATATGATGAAGTCAATAAGGCCACACCATCATGAGAAACATATTTTGCTGAACTTCTGGAACTACCTTAAACGTGTTGCTCAGGAAGACGTGGACCAATGACGCAAGACCTGAAATGCGACCTGAACAGCTAAATCTAATATTCTACGAACAGTTACAAGTAACGTGAGAAAATTTTAATCATAAAAAGGAAGAAGAACGAAACAGTATGGAACATTTAGAAAGTTGTATGAGTGATTATTGACGGTAGAAAGCATAATCTAGAAAGGCTGAAGCCAGTATTTGCATGTCTTATGGTCGTGTAGCTAACGCAAGTTTTGCTCTTCTTTAACAGCAGTTTCAATTTGCGCGCCAAAATGTTGTCAATTCCCTTCAAAGAACGATTCTTTATCAGGTGTCAATTGTTAGTGACACGGACTGTCGTGGAGGTAGTGGATGGCGGAGGCGTGACAGCGAACAGGAAGAGGAGAAGAGAGTTAGGGTCTCAGTGATGTGTACGAGGAAATGACTTCATTATTAATTCTGCTTTGGCTGTAGCCCAATTTTATTTATTTATTTTAATTTTTGTGTTAAAGTAGTGCTTGTGTTTTATTTCCGCGTGCGACAGATACAGTGTTGAATGTTGACAGTGTGGGTTCTCTGTATTCAAGACTTCTTATTTCTTTTCGGAGCCAATTGTTACACGTAAATATTTCACATCGGTAAAAAAAAATCCCTTACAATTTAATTGAATTTATACTTTAATAATCATAACTTAGGATTTGAATGCAAAAAAATACAACATTTTTAGATAATATGAAAACAAATTACTTTAAATACATCTCACTTAAAAATAACATTCTCTGATTCACTGTCATTAATTGTATACTTTTATCGAATCAGGTGTCGAAAATGTGTAATTGGTAAATTGTTTAATCATCCTGTTGAGATATGAAAGAAATAAAAGAGTGACAGCTAGTTGTCAAACTATATGTTCAATTCTTTAAAGGCCTAAAATAAAAAGAGAATTCAATCATCTACACAAATGAAATTTTAAGAACTTTTTGTTGTGAAGGAGCACAAGATATTGATAGAATATTTTCCCCAAATTTATATTAAATTTGCATATAACCCCAAAACAGGTTTCAATCAATGCAAGATGAGATTCTGTAACTTACGTGTGCTACTATTTGACGGATATTAATCCAGGAGCTTTCAATGGTTATTCAATTTTATCTTCAGGTGAAATTTGACATCAGATATGAATTTTAAGAATTGACTGGGCTTACATGGAATTTTAAAGTACTTCTGGCAGGTAATACTAAAAGTATTATTTATATATCTTTCTGTTGAATTGCACTTAAGAAATTTAAATTTTTTAAATTTCCAATTTTTTTTTTTAAATGATCAAAAAATTTTGAAACGCTTTCTTTGTTAATCTCTGTTCAGAAGGATTATCTCATATTTAATATTTACATTCAGTGTAGTGAGAGCTTATTCCAAAGTTAATGCTATATTCTGAAATTTTTTTCCATATTCTTGATTTTTGCAAAAATGCCATTTTGTGAATGCCTTTTTTCTGACAATCTAGTGATGAAAGATATCCTGATTTTAAATAACGTATTAAGTGATTTTGTGCTTTGTTTTTCTAGTGTGACAGGAATGTAAGGTGGTTAGTATTGTAGGACTTGTAAACATCGAGAAAATGCCAATGAAAATTGCTATTGCAACATGAATATACCTCTTAACTCAGTATGCAATTCAGTTGGGATGCTTTATCTTTTAATGTGTTTAAGAAAACAATACTTAATTGTGGGGAAAATTTTTGTTTTTGGATGAGTATTTGGAAAGAAGTAGTTTTACATTTATTTCTAGAAAATAACTTCAAATTTCCTTCAATTGGGGAATAGATCAAATAGATTATAGAATGACTGTTGGTTTAAAAAGTCTTATTTGATTAGAAGTTAATACAGTAAATTTTCCAACCATGCCTTGTTTTCATCCACTACATTCCATAATGTTGATTTTGAGCACTTTTTTTTTAGCTAAATGCAATGTTATTGACTAGTCAGTCTGATCTTTGCTCACCTATGTTCTTGCACCCAATAAATTCAGTAAGATCAGCCATCACAGGCCCTAAATGAGGAATTCACTCTACAAGAGGGAATGATGTGGTGGTGACCCTTATACTTTGGCTGCATTTTAACTTCTAAAAGAAATTACATGCAATTAACTGTTTTATGATCCTTTGACAACTTGATTAGGAGTGTTCTCTGGCTTAAATCTTTGAACTTAGCTCATAAGAAAAACATGTATGACACAAGATAGCAAAGACTATTTGTTCATTTGGTTTATAAAAATTAACACGCTGATTTGAAACATTTTCTATTTTATGTGATTATACTGAAAAATGCCTTAATTTGGAAGTCATAGCTGCGGGAGTAAATTGGGTTTGACATATCAGCAAACATTTTTCAAAGAGTTCCATTTATGTTTAAAATTTTTTTTTATTTATGCGACTTTTATTATTAATTCTCTATAAGGTTGACTAATTCACTGTAGCATTACTTCACACATGTTTTGTTGAGCTCTCCTTTTGCTAGTTGTGGTGAGAGAAGAGCAGAGGGTGTGGGTTACAATTTTATTAGTGATACTACGAAATCAAATCTGCAATTCTTTTAACTTTGCAAATAAGTTTCCTATAATTTGGGAACGAAAATTTTTGATTTTCAAATGTTGCTAACCTTGTTCTTTTATTCATCATTCAACTACATATATTAGTTGTGGTATGGAAATAATTCTGGAGCTCAAGAAAAGGCGCATTTTTGTTCTTCCCTGTATGTCACATACAGATTTTACTATTTTTGTTAAAAAATAAAATAATATGCTAATTAAAATTTATATAATATACTAAATAAAATTTATGTATACTGTGTGAATAAATATGAGGTTAATTTTTGTTTTTTTGCATTTGACTTCTATATAAACACATACACACACACACAAATAAATTAACTTAGCATATAATAATTATTTTCAAGGGCTCATTTGATATTTTAGAACTGTTGCCTCGTATGTTACCTGAAATTCAAGCAATTATGTATTGAACTTAATGCAAAGATAATTCTAACCATAACAAGTATTTATTACTTAACAAATTGAGTAATAGAGAGTTATCTTGGTTGCTTTGAAAATGTTTATGTACCGATACTACATAACTGCTGTTGTACAAGAATGAAATTGCCACTATTTCTTAATGTCTTCATGTTTGTGTTTATGAATAATTTGTTGAAGTCTTAGCTGATTATTTAATTATAGTTTTTTTGATAGACATATTATTTTAAAAGATATGTGCATTTCCTCTTACAAGAAGAAATGAATAATGTGTCAGTTATTACGTGAAAACATTTTCCAAATTCAGCTATATTTTGATTTGTATTAAAATCAAATTTTCTTGCCCCTTTGTTACCAATTTTTCAAATAATAGAAACGTTACTAGGAACCTTCTTTCCTTCATTGTACATTTCCCTTGCTTTTGATCAATCCTTTTGTTTCTTTTGTAGGTTTAGTTTTTCTTTTGGCTGTCCCTATTGTTACTGAATAGTACATTTACATGCCATTGTGTTGCATTCTTAGGCCCTTACACTTTAATTGAGTAAATCATCACTCAAAAATGTTTTGCATTTGTTTCAGTAAAATTTCCTAACATGATGGAGCTGAGCCACAGTTTAACTCTAAATGAGGAAGCACTACATCAAATTCCTGAAGCAAAGCGTCCAGTTTTTGTTTTTGAATGGCTACGATTTTTGGATAAAGTTCTGTTGGCTGCACAAAAGGTACTTCTCTTTTTTGT
This sequence comes from Teleogryllus oceanicus, assembly GCA_964035755.1. Lineage (NCBI taxonomy): Eukaryota > Metazoa > Arthropoda > Insecta > Orthoptera > Gryllidae > Teleogryllus > Teleogryllus oceanicus. The sequence goes on from CAXIVR010000008.1 coordinate 16,755,260, forward strand.
GAATTGTTTTCGTGAATGTCTAATTTAATGGTGAATTGTGAAATATCTTCACACAAATATTTCAAGCAGCCAAGCTTGAAGTAAGAATTAGGGCAATTTATCACCATTTTTTGTAAGGACAGTTGTTTGTACTAATTGTTTCGGCAAGATTTTTGGAAAAAATAAATCTATCATCATATTGACTTCATGTGTACAAAGACTTTGGAAGTAGACAAATACTATTCCCATAAAACCTATCTATGACTGAGACAGTGGTTTCTTCAAAAAATTTCCTTTATGTCGTGTTTCAATCTTACAGAGCTTTTCTGAAAATTCACTAGATAACTGGAAGTGGAGTTAAATCTTAACACTAATGTTTTGATAAGATTTTTCAGAATGGCTTTATTAAATATTATCCCTAACAGCAGGGAGAAAGAAAAAAAAATTAATTGTCTTGCAGTCTATTGTGATATAACATTACTTTTCATGCTTTGGGTCTGTCCACAAATTACGTAAAGCAAATTTGGAGTATTTTGAATCCGCCTCTCCCTCCTGAAACAGCCAAAATGCATACGTGAATCCCCCTTAAATAATTACATAATGCTTGCTACATCACCCCCTGTTAATGCTAGAAGTGAAAATAAATTATAGCACAGTAAAAACAATTTGTATTTATTTTACTTGTGTTGTATATTAAAATTTATGATAATTAAAGTAAAAATTAAGTAATGATCTTTACTGTAACTAGCAACAAGAAGGGGGCAGGTTGTGAGTGAATAGGCAAGAAATGTTTGAACATAGGTTGTGCACACGCTGTTGCGGATGATGCATGAGTGAGAATCTACTGCATCAATTTAAATAGATTCAAGAATTACTACATATCAGTTTTGTATGTTTTCTTCCTGATCTTACAAATTCAATAAGAAAACTGATGAAAAAATATTTCTGTTTATTGTAACAATTTTTATCTAATAACTTTAATTTATCTTTGTTTTTAAAACAAATTAATTAGTAAATATTTTAATGTTTTTGTGCAAGACTCAAGAAAAGGAATTATTTCAGCAAATATTGGAAAATGTAAAAAAAAAAAAAATTGTGAATGTTACGCAACACTAAACAACTCCTCTACATCTATGTAATACAGTGTACTGCTGCCTCAAACCCCCTCCCCCCTCATTACGTAATTTATGGATGATCCCTATGCCTAACTATTGCTGGGTTAAAACCTGCAAGATTAAAATACATTTTCCCTTCTTACCCAGATTATAATCCCATGCAATTGGTTAAAAACCATTGTTTAAGGCAGATTCTTGACATTTGGAGATCTTTTTTCTAATGCAGAATCATTCTATTCTGAAATGGCTGCCCGGAATGAGAGGTTTCCTTTTGCTGTAGTCAGGTTTTTCTACACATGAAATGAGTAAAATTGACCAAATTTGATTGACAAACATTTTTTCTTTCTTTTTTTCCCCCTACAAATGAATTGAATAAAATTCACAAAATTTATTTAAGTTTTCTAGCTGCTATTTTTGATATTGCTTTGATATTTTTTTAATGTTTTCGAATACTTATTATAGTTCTCAAAAATAACTTGAATATTTGATTTTCTCTTTCATTTTGTAATATTCACAGTTAAACTGTTATGTTACTTGATTAAGCCAGTGATTGGCCAGTTCTTGTATAGAAAAGTGTAAAAAAAAATGTTGAGGGGGAAAAAAAAAAAAAAAAAATCCTGTCTCCTTTCCTCTAAATTGATTTTTTTCTTTTAGTCTGACATAAAAGGCTGCCAAAAGAAACTTGTGGATCAACTTACACATCATATTCAAGAATCTCCTGGCCCACCGACTCGGAGACTAATTGCGCGATGTCTGGCAACTTTATTTAGTGTGGGTGACACCTTTCTTCTCTTTGATACTGTCAATAAGTGCAACGATATCTTGAAAAATAAAGATGATTCTCCAAGTTTTCTTCCTACTCGATTGTGAGTACTCATGGTTTTCATTTTAATTTTTGAAAATTCATTTAATAGCATTTCTTAACATTTATCCATAAATGATATTTTTAGTTTAATATATTATAAGATACAATATACTTATTTCTTTATTTGTAACATTGCATTTTATTTTGAAGTTATTGTACATTCTTACTGTTACTTGTTGTTGGTTATTCATTCATTCTTTTTGAATTTTTATTTTATAACACCTTGACTTTTTAATCTGATTTCTAAACAGTGTAACATAAATTTTCTTCCATATTTCCAATTTTGTTTGTATCTATAAACATGTTTTTAGTAACTTACTGCATTTGTCACTATTTATTAACCATAAGACTCCTTACTATGTATGTTCTGGGTGCTCTTTTACAGGCTATTTAGTAAATACTTTAGTAAGCGTTACATATTATCAGGTTCAACATTGTTTCCTCCCTACTTGAAAGTTCCCTATAGTTTTGCTATTTCATTAGGTATTTCTTCATGTAAAAACTTCAATACCACCACATCAGAATTACCACAATTCATTCTTCTTGGCAGATTTCTAAAAAACTTTATGTAAATATTCTCCTAAATTTTTTATTTGTCAAATTGCAATTTTGATATCACAAGCTTAGTTATTAAATACATTCCTTTACATGTTCATACATTGTGGGCTATTTTTATTATTTTTCAACTTACAAATTTGTTAACTAGCCAACAATCTTGTTTATTGTACAGATTTTCTTTGTGATTGTTTTTTAATTGAAGTGATTTTATTATGAATATTTACAAAAATTTTTGCAATATATTATCTCTTATAAAAATTAAATAGATTATTTACAGTGATTGTTCTTTTTTATCAGGGCTGCCATTTGCTGCATTGGCTGTATGTATGAAAAACTAGGGCGAATGATGGGACGATCATATGAGGAGACTGTACAGATCCTTATCAAATCACTTCGTAGTGCTGAGTCACAAACAAGACTGGAAATTATGCTCACTTTAGGAAAGGTATTTACACATATATATTTTGAAAATTTTTCTTTCTGCAACCCATGACTGGTAGCACAAGACAATTTGGCAACCGTATGTCTGTCAGTGAAGACAGTCTCATCCGGATGGGGGAGGACAAGATGAGCGACAGATCATAAGCTGCAGCAAATTTCCTGTTTCTGTGTTTTTCCCATTCAAAACTTATGACTAGAGGGCGGATTTTGATGACCTAAAACATCGCCAAATATGATCAATAAAATGCTCTTAAAATGTTTTTAAAATGCCCAAAAGGCAAAGAAAAATGACATAAACAATGTGATCAAATCCCATTCAGATGAACAACTTAAGCTGTTGGATATGTTACTGATGTAATCGAAGCTGCTTCTGTTAGTTCAAGTGAACTCAGCTTTCAAATGTTTGATTTGGACTGTTCTTTACCAGAAAATTTTAGTTATCCTGAAATTGGCTGAACCGCCAATAATGCTGCCAGATGTCACAGAAACTTTGAATTGCATACTCACAATGGGTGACATTACAACTTCTGAGCGAAGAAATCGAATGAGCTGCCAAGTATAGGTACTCAGGAATTCTGTGGAGAATATTTGTTGCATCTTGTAAATATTATTTGAAGAAAGTACCATTAAAATGACATTAAAATCGATTAAATCAGCAAAAAATGCATTAAAAATGACGGAAAAGTTTAAATGTGACTTATTAGCTGAAATCAATAAAAAATGCAAAAAAAATGATGTATAAAAATGGGCCATTTCCTTCTCTCGTAACATAAAATGAATTTCTATACTAAACAGCATTGTTGTTAAAGCAAAGTGAATAAAAATGACATTTCATTAAAATCCACTCCCTATTCACAACAATCAGGTACCTGAGTCATTGTCCAGAACTCTTTCAGGCTGAGTGAATGAGTGAGGTAGGGGAGGGCAGAGAGGGGAGGAGTGGGATGGATTGGGTCTTGAGCAGACCAACAAAACATGTCCAATATGGTCTAGAAACAAAACCGTGATATTGAAGCGAGTTATGACTTTATTAACTGCAACACAACTTAATTATTTAATGAAAGACGGTCCAGGAAAAAATCAGAAAAATATCTCTTTAAGCATTGTCACGGAGTTCTTGATTATTTGTATAATCATCATTATTGTTAGATACACTCAATTCCAACAAATAAGAAAATATTAATAAAATTATTACAAATATTTATAAAATATTAATACTCATAAGTAGGGGGGCGGATTTTGATGACCTAAAACATCAAGAAAAATGATCAAATAAATGCTCTTTAGTTATCCTGAAATTGGCTGAACCGTCAACGGTGCTGATATACGTCACAAGAATTACATACTCACAACTTCTGTCAAAACAATTTCTGAGCGAACAAATTGAATAGTAATTCTGTGAAGACCATTTGTTGCGTCTTGAAAATATTATTTGAAGCAAGTACAAATAAAAATGACATTAAAATTGATAAAATCTGCAAAAAGTGCATTAAAAATGATGAAAAAGGTAAAAAAAGTGACTTATTAGTCGAAATCGATGAGAAATGCAAAATAATGGTAAAAAAAGGGTCAAGCTCTAAACTCCCAGAATGTGTAAAGTGTAGTGCATGTAAATGTGTATAGGACACGTAGAGGAAGGAAAGACTAACAAATGGGCCAGAGACTGTGCCGAGTACTGCTCTAGCATTCAACTGGTATTGTTGGAGGAAACAAAACTATCAATCAGCACTGCCAGCCACTAGAATTCTCCACAGACAGCAGCTGAATTCAACCAAGGTGTCTGGATCTGCGAAAATACACCACCATTGGTAATCAAACTCTAGAACCTCCAATCACTGTCACTGCAGAGACAATGGCATTACTGGCTCTGAGCTAAAATCAGCCAGTAAGTAGTAAATTAATAATGATTGAAAACTACTATAATAAATTATTGTTCCTTAAAATGACAATTTTGGCGATTGTTTCTTAAATGTGAGTTCTTATGATGAATGCAATGAGAAAGAAAGACTTCCCAGGACAGAACTCTTCTTCCAACCAAAATAGCTCATTGCCTCAAACTGTTGCCTGAGAGTACGTTACTGTCTGAGGGTTGCTGAAAGTGAAAGGATGCCAAGGTATTTCATGCAGTTACCAAATTGCCAAAACAGCAGCATGTGCTCCCAGACATGGGTTGCAAGATAAAATAAAGATTTTTTATATGTATAAGGAAAAGTATATGGAACTTTCTTTCTAATGATACATTCTAGAATATGTCTTTTTGACTGACATGTTTACTCCTTTGTGTTTTGGTTTTAAAGTTGTTCAGTGCAGAATAGAGAGAGGTTCCTGCACCAATGGATGATGTTATTCGTATACATTAGATGTTATTATTTGCTTACGCTTACTAATCAAGTTTTGTTCTTGTAGGTTTGCTTAGGAATGAGCAGTGCTATAACTAATGTGCACAAGGAAATATACAAGGCAGCTCGCCAGTGCTTGACTGATCGAGTGATGGCTGTACGATGTGCAGCTGCAAAGGTATGGTTTGTGTTTCAATATGTATATACAAAATCATAACTTCAGGTCAAAGTTGGGGTGGAATGGTGGGAAGCGAAACAAAAATTAGTTCATTCCAATTAATGTAAAGAGAAAAAATTGTTTCAAAGTTTGTGTGACCTTTTTTTAAATTTATTATTAGTACTATATACTTAATAATATTAGTACTATTGTAGTTGTACTATATACTTAATAATATTAGTACTATTGTAGTAATTTATAAAAGAACATGAATCCCCATCTCACATATACTCGTATCAGAAAATTCTCGGAAGGTCAACTATCACACATTCAGTTACTGACATTTCAATGCTCCACACATTGAAAAGAAGTTATATCCTGGATTACAACAAGTGTATTAGCTCATTGTGAAAAACAATCATTTGATCCAAACTCTCGACACCCTCAGATCAAAATGCTAACCTCAGTAAACTGCCATCACTTTCAAGATACAGTGCCTGATGTGAAATTTCTGAGAAATGTTGGAAGATTATTTTGTGGAATGGAAGAGTGATCTGTTCTGAATTCTTCTTCATTACTCAATTCTTTTTTCATGCATTACTACTTACTTGAATACATTATTTTATGTTTTACATGATGGTGAAAAATCATTGAAGTTTGAAATATGGAGGGGGATTTATTACAATTTAAAAAATTATTAATTTGTTCCATCAAAAATTATTAATTTGACTCTTCCTTCAAATTCCAACAATTATATCTTTGAAGATAATTGTAATTTGAAAGTAATAAAAAATTTCTGTTTATGTATTCAAGACAAATTTTAATCTATTGAGAACTGTAAATTGTCTTTTGCTCTTGGCGTAGTTTGAGCTGAAAAGTACAGAATCAATCTGTACTTATCAGATCTCTTATATGTCTTTCTTATTTGGTTTGACATTTCTCACTTTGATTGCATGTAATGAAATTTGAATTCAGTTCATCACAGTTGATATATTCTAATTTATGCCAATTTCATCATTTCTTCAATAGCATCCTGTTTGTTTTTAATGCATGAACAATTTTTAATAGTCTTTGGTCTGATTGATGTTTGTGTACAAGTAGTGTAAATGAAAAATCCATTAATACTAAATTGATTTGTCTTAAATGGCATATGTGTCTTAAATATTTCTTGGTTACTGTCACTTCAATCTATTGAGCTTGTTGCTGAATGTTTGTATCAGTGCCTTATGGAGATGCTGAATCACGCCACTTTCCTTACACAACTGAGTTAGAAAGTTTGGCGACATTGTGCTTCCGTGCATTTGAAGGCTCAAATTATGAAGTTCGATGTGCAGTAGCCAAATTACTGGGCAATCTCATTGCTTCTACTCAATTAAACTGCAAAGGAAATAATACTGGTATGTGTTCAATTTGTGAATTTTTAATTATAATGTGATAATAGTGCAGATTTACTTTCTGGCTCTTTTATTTGTTTCTTTTTTATATTTTAACTTCCTTTTCTTCATAGATGATATATTGTCATCTCTTTCGTTGTATCCTTGTGATAAAAATGAATGCACTAATGACACTGTGTAGGTTAAAAATCGAAAACCCATTTATGAACCAATTCAAATAACTTTAGAATTGACTCTTAACAAACAAATAATTCTCATTCTCTGACTTGTTTTTATGTGAATTTTATGCTATGATTGGTATTTAACATACTCATTATTTAACATTTTAAAAATGTGAATCACATTATTAATTAAATGATTAGACAATGGGCATATCAAAATGAATGAGACTTCTTTTCTTCTGACATATTCCCTTCCTCATTTATTAAACTAAATGTATGACATAACATTTTTCTTTCATTCATTCACTTTTTTTAAAATTTCAATTAAATTACCTTTGTTTATTGAAATTCAAAAAAAATTTTGGTTAAATTTTTTTAATTTATATGAAAAGATTACGTTTTTTTATAGCTGCTCAAACCAAAGGCAGTAAATCAATATCTCTTGAAGAAGCTTTCGGGATCTTAATGTCTGGCTTCCTAAGAGGGGGCATTGGGTTTTTGAAGGGTACTGGTGAAATTATTAAAGGAAGTTCAAGTGTGAGTAAGGATGTTCGTGTAGGAGTAACTCATGTGAGTATAAATTTCATTAATAACAAATTTTTGTTATTTCATTTAAATACTTGTTCCTTAATACATTTAATTCTCTTTTTTAGGCATATGTAGTGTTTGTACAGACAATGGGTGGTGCGTGGCTTGAGCGTAATCTGGCTGTTGTTCTGGCTCATGTTCTGGATCTTGTTGCAAATCCAAAAGCAGCTTCTTCCCATGTTGATGCTGTATATTCACGAAAATGCATCAGTTTCATATTACGTGGGTTACTGGGACGCATGTTAGGTGAAAAAGCCCAAGCATCAGCCTGTAAAGACATTGCTCATATAGTGATTAAGCAAATGAACTCGATAGGTAAGTTGTGTTATGAGTAGTGGTCTTTTAATTGAAAATTAGGTCATGTAAATGATCTTGGCTGTCCAGGGGACGCCGCGTCGAAGGCTGTGTTCCCGACGTTTCGACCATCTTGTCGTGGTCTTCCTCAGGGCTGTTGTGCTTCAGCCCTGAGGAAGACCATGACAAGATGGTCAAAATATCGGCAACACAGCCTTTGACGCGGTGTCACCTGGACAGCCAAGATCATTTACATTACTCTGGCCGCGGAAGCCTACGTCTTCACTTAAAAATTAGGTCATTCAGTTAAATGAATATTAATTATTACTCAAGCTTTGTTAACATGTAATTTGTGAACTAAGAAATAAGGCAAAGAATGTTATTTCTTGTTCTTACGTGAATGAATAAAGTAACATTTGAAATTTGACATTACTGCAAGCATAACCATCAGGTTTTTGAATCTCATTAAAACTAATTGTAACAAAATTTTCATTCCACACTTTTATAAATAATCTTTAATTACTAAATATTTAATTATTAATACAATGACACTTCCAATTAAATTTCTCAAGTTTCTTATTGGGTTGCAGTCTGACTTTATATTGTTTGCATTGAAAATTAGTTTTGTTTCATCAGAGTAGTTTATATTAGTGTTTGGTAATTTTAAACAGTATTATAAATAAAATTGTGAATTACATTATCTACAACACTTTTATTTCTGTAATAATAAAATAATAAATTAAAATTTTTTTAATGTTACAAATGACTATGAATTACTGCTTCAAATGTAAAGGATTATCTCATTGTTAAAAAGAGCTTAATTATATTTAATGTGATAATATTTCAGATTTCAATCCTGAAAATGCCAAGGACTGTAATCAAGAAACGTTGTTCAGTCAACACATGTTGGTTTGTGCACTACAAGAGACTGGAAGTCTTGTTTTAGGCTTAGGAACCACGTCAGCATCTGTAATATCAGATCCATCTCAAAGTAAGATAGCATATTTTTTAGCATACATTTTTCAGATTTTATGAGCTTTGATTGAATTTATTTTCTTACATTCTTCTTTTTTACAAACTACAAATTTCTTATTTGCTAAATAGGTGTGATTGAAGCAACAATGGCAGTTCTGATGCATCCATGTCAGGCAGCACGTCTAGCTGCTGCATGGTGCCTTCGTTGTGTTTGTGTGGCTGTACCAAGTCAAATTACACCATTAATTGATAGGTGAGAGAGTTGGAGCAAGTAATCGTAAAGAAAGTGAAAAATGGTGAAGTCGTAGGCTTCCACGGCCAGAGTCATGTAAATGATCTTGGCTGTCCAGACACAACAGCCCTGAGGAAGACCACGACAAGATGGTCGAAACGTCGGCAACACAGCCTTCGACGCGGCGTCACCTGGACAGCCAAGATCATTTAAAAGTGAAAAATGGTTTTTGCAAAATTGTAGGTCAGATAAGGTAGAAATTATTAATGTTGGAGATTTGATATTCATGTGTATGAGAATTTGATTTAAAACAGCTACTTTTTTTGAGGGAAAAGATTCCATATAGTTTAAGGAGAAATGATATTTCTCTTCTTAAAAGGTACTTATTACTTTTTTTCCTCTTGTATGAATGGTGAGTAGGGAACTCCTGATAAATTTTTGTATTCTTATTCTCTTCTTTTGCTATTATAGCCATATTTTAAAACTTTCATAAATATACCCAAAAATAAAATTGTCTCCTTGCCCTTTTTATTTTATTATTTCTACAAGTTGGTTTTGAAATGCTAATTTTACTTTCTCAACATAAGTCATAAAAAGAAAGAATTAATGCTGAAATGGAAAGTGGCAATTTTCATCAGAAAAACTCCTATTGTGGGGTCCTGATATTGAAAAAGTGAATAAATCTTGTTTCTGTCATACTAAATTATTTACTCTAATATGTTTACTAAGAATCCACATTCTGTGGGTCCTCAATACTGAAAAATTAATTGGAGGCAAAATGTCTGTTCGTGGTCATCACTAGTGCCTAAACTGTTCTTATGATTTTCTCCTAAATTGATATTCACTATCAATCTGAATAAACTCGAGGCTCTATGAGTTTGAAATTGATATTTTGATTTTTGGGGGAACTTAACCAGAAGCTTTAACAACATTTTCAAAATTGACTCCACATTTTTTAATTGATTTTTCCTTCAATAAAACAAAGAATAATTAAAAAATGGTAGAAGTCTAATTTCAAAAATTTCAAACGTTAAAATTCTTTCATAGTTTGCCTACATCTACTATAGATTAAGATTTTTTCACTAACGAAATTTGTTCTTCAAAGACATGTTTCAATAAGGTCATTTTTTAAAACCATTTTTCAAAAATATTATTTTCTGCGATATTTGGCATGAATTAAAGGCAATTTGTAAACAATTATTTTCTCAGAAACAGCTCCAAATTTTTTCTTGAATAGAGTAAAATACACTAACAAAAATTGCCATGATCCATTTTCTTTAAACTGTGTATTTTTGAAATTGCAAAAAATTAACAATGCAGAACTAAAATATGATTACAGAGTTTTTTGTCTTATTAAAATATGTTTTAAAAAATTAAATCTTTATGAGGTCATGTACAATTTTTGTGTAAATTTTGCTAGAGGTAAAAGCAATTTATATAAAAAATGCCCTAAAAATGGCTCCAAATTTATTTCTGTTTTTTAATTTTTTTTGGATAGAGCATAGAGTTCTTAAAGAAATGGCCAGGTTTAACTGTAGTCGTACTTTGAATTTTCAAAAGGCAAAAGTTACAAATGTGAGAAAGTGTGTGCTTTGTAAAACTACTTAATTTTGCATGCATTTGGGATTATATGTGAATAAATAAATGATATTGCATTCTCTCATTTGTGAAATTTTGTTTATTGCTGAAAGATTTGAAAGTGTAGCTATGACAATTTTGTACAGATGTATTGAAGGAATTGAAACAATGAGATTATGCCCTGAAGGATTAGCAGGATATAGTGCTGCCCTTGCTGCAGTTCTTGGTGGCGTTCGTTTGTCACCTCTGGGAGTTCCCATACAAAAGGAAAGGTATTTCCTGTTATTTTATTTTATTTACGTATATTTTATTTATTGTTGTTTTTTACTAGCATGAGAAAGTCAAAAAAAGTGTAAACTGTTGTTTTAGTTTTAGTTTCATTTGTCTTTTTATCTGAAATTTTGTTGTCAGGTTATTTTCAATACAGCTGAAGAACTTCTACGCAGTGCTAGCCAAAATAGTCGACTCTCTCTGCATAGAACTCAGTCTGGTTGGTTACTAATTGGTGCAATTATGACACTAGGTATGGCTACCTTTTGCAATGCAGTAGAAACTAATACAAAAGAATCTTGTTTTTAAACATTATTTGAAACTGTATGTAATTTCTTGGGGGTAGGTGTTCCGGTGGTGCGAGGTCTTTTACCTCGCATGTTGTTACTATGGAGAAATTCATTTCCCAGATCTAATAAAGAATTAGAGTCAGAAAAAGCAAGAGGTGATGCTTTTACATGGCAGGTACGTTGTAAATAAGTATGATAAAAAATGTTCATTCTAGTGATTGGTGGTTTAATTCCCACAAAAAGAGTGTTTTTATTCTTAACTCTGAATTTGATGAGGAAATTAGGTTTTATAAAACCCAATGATATTGTGGTAATACATACATACATACAACATAGAAAAAAATGGACTTCACCTAATTATTCATATAACATCTCTGAAAATAAAAAAGTATTGCAGTAAATTGAGAGACATCAATATAATAAGGAAATGCTGTGTTCAGATTACAAAAGTTGACCAAATATATTGCAACTATGCTTGCTATGACAGCTTTTAGTTTTTTTGATTCTGATGTTAAGTTTTCATTAAACAGAACAATGTACTGTAAATGTTATATTAAATTTCTTAGAGAAATTCAAAAGTACAACATCCAAAAATAGTGCTAATGCTTTCATACGTCCATTTAGTATACAGAAGAAGTCTTTATTGCGTGCCATAAATTATTTTAAATTTTCTGTTATATTGTGTAATAGAAGTCACAAATCATGATTTAGAATTATTTTTTTGTTTGTATTACCCAACCTAGGTGACCTTGGAAGCTAGAGCGGGTGCATTGTCAGCCATGTATAGTTTCCTTCAAAACTGCCCTGAATTAGTAAGCGAAGATGTCATTCGAAGATTGCTTACACCAGTAGAATCAGCTTTAGTAATGTTGACAAAGTAAGTTGTATATTTACTATTTTTTATCTTGTAAAAGATTAGTCATAAAACACTAAAAATATTTCACATAATAATGTTAATTATAATTATAATACTGTAATAATAATAATAATAATAATAATAATAATAATAATAATAATAATAATAATAATAACAACAACAATAACAACAGCAACAACAACAACTAGCGTAACCCCTGTCATTTCATCACACTCAAGCAAGAACTGCAGAAAGGTTGCCACCAAAAAGTACAAATGAACCATACAGAAAATCATAAAACCTTAAAATATAGTTTCAAGTTGTTTTTTATTCTCCATAAGTGATGAAATGGGAGAGGTTTCTAAATTCGCTATCCACTTACCTTTAAAAATAATACATCACTTGCAATTATTATCCCTGAGAAGTTTATGAAAAGGGATACATGTGCACAGCTTCAAACATACATCAGTCATGTTATTTAATAAACTGCATTCTGATATTAGGAATTTGGAGAACAAAAAATTTTAAAAATCAATGAAAAATGGGCGGGTCAGTTATTGTTTTCATAGTATTGAATTCTTAAATTTTGGTTTTAAGTTGTGTACAAGAATTATTATCATTAACATAAACATGATCAATGCTGTAACATTGTGTGACATAATTTTGTTATAAATGTGCCATTTGTACCATACTGTGCTATCTATATACTAACTCGTGAAGTTACCTTAATGTTCTGCTTACTTATTGTTAATACGTAAACTTCACCCTTTCACTATCCAAATATATTATATGTAATCATGAATAGACTACACCTATACAAACTGTGCAAACCTCTATCACTGAATTGTAAACAGATCAAATTAATAAAAATAAAAACCTATTAATTATAACAATAACAATAACTACAATAATAACAAATGTTAAACATTTGCTTAATAGAATTTCATTCATTTATATTATTTTACTAGTTAAAATAGAAAATCAATGAATGATCATAATCAAATAATGATAATGTAGTAACATATTATTAAAGTGTCATTAAATGAATAAGTGAGACAAAATGCTTTGATGTTTGGGGAATTTAATAACGTAAGAGAATTTTTGAGTTATTTACTACATTAAATGAGTTTTGCTGTAAAACTTCCAACTATGAAAGGGAAGTAGAGTTATTTCGTATTTTAGGCCACTGGCTGGTCCTTTTCAACAATGTGAGTTTGAGCAATTCTTTCTCATAATAACAATAACAATTTTTGGAAAGTTTGCAAGTATATTCTGTTACTTTCATCAAACAAGTCTTTAAAGCAGGTAAAAAATAGGCAATATTTTTTTAATAGCTTGTGACAGAATCCTGAGAAGGAAGGTAAGGAACATGAAATTGTTTCTCCTGTCCTAAAAATGACAAGATGTGCCAATAGTTCTACAGGTCATATAGAACTCTTGGAACACTACTTTCAGTGAACTTAAGCAACTTCAGTGAACTTTGAATTGATGCATGCTCCACTTACTAACCATAGAATGCTGTATAATACTGTATAATTCTGTATAATTCTAAACAACCTGTAACAAGTATTGCAGCTTCTGAGTCAATGACCTCCATCTCGATCAGGTTTTTCCTGCAGTTTCCTTGATGAGCTTTTGAGCAAATGCTGAGATGGCCCCTTGTTTTGCTTTTGGACATAAATGTATCTTCATTATCTGTGCATGTCTTCTAGAATTCAGGGGGAAATATAGTTATTCAAATTATCATGCTCCATATTGTCATGGCAGGTAGTATTATTCCCTGACGAAGGACATGATGAGGGATAAGAGTCCAAATTTATTGCTAATTTACCCTTAAAAATAGATTTTATTACATCGGAGAGTGAATATTTTGTTAACAATCCTTGCAAGAAATGCTCATTTTCTGTCAGTATGCAAAATTCAAGTAGTATATGGCTTAGGGTAGGGATCACAGAATTTTAAAAATGTGCACAGAATTCTCTTCTCCCCATAGCATGTCACACACAGTTTTTAAGTGCTTTTGATGTAAAATAAATAAATAAATGAAGCACTATTGGAAGCCTTGTAATTTTCACACAGAAAAAGAATGATTTAAAAGAAACCAAACTGTATGCATTTAATTAAATTTAAATAAGTAAATAAGTAGTTTTATAAGAAGTATACAGTAAAAACTAATTTAAATATATATGAAAAATACGTTTAATCTCTATTGCAGTATATCAGTGATATTGAAGAGTTATGGACAACATTTGAAAGCTCCAGCTGCCATGGTCAGACTCCGACTGTATCAGACGTTGTCTTTGCTTCCGTCACAAGCTTTTGAAGGCTCATACACCCATCTTTTGAGGATGTTAGTAGCTGAATTTACATTAACTGAAAATGCTGCAAATACTACAACTTCCCTTCTTCGCACTGTGTGTCATGCAGACGATTCTGTTATTCTTGGAACATGGCTACAAGAGACAGATCATCGATCCATTGAAGATCAGGTGTGTGATTTATTATGATTTTCTAGGAGTGTATTGAGTAGAGATATTTTAATTGTTTATAACTTTAGCTCTTTTTGGTATTGTTGGCATGGTAATCAAATTCTGCTTTAAATAATAACTCAGATTAGTCTGTCATACGTGAATGTACTTCAAAAACACATATCAGATATTCTCCCTGAAAACCATAATCTTCATGACACGTTATGCTCTATTTTTTAACAAAGAATACCTGTATTTCTAGTAACACATTACAGATTCTATGCAATATTCTTCATAGATGTTTCTCACCGGCTGATACTATATTTCTCCCAGTTTTTTCCTCCATTCTTTCTTCCCTCCACTGTTGTATTGATGTGGCTGGAGAGACTATTTCAAAAATTTACATAATACATGTGGACTAGGCTAACCTTGTGAGTCCATCTGTGCAGAGAGTGGTTGAGAGAAGAGGAGCCAGGCTGCATCTAGTTAGTTGTGGCTTTAATATTACTTGCAGAAAGTATTGGTCTTAATGCACTTGCAGGAGGTATTGGGGAAGGATCTCCCATTCAAAAATTCAAAATTTAAGTAGTATATGACTTAGTGTAGGGATCACAGAATTTTGAAAATGTGCACACAATTCACTTTTCCCCATAGCACGTCATAAGCAGTTTTTAACTGTTTTTTTGACGTAAAATAAATATTAAAAAAAAAAAAAATAAATAAAAGGAAAGGGTTGGTGCTCAAGGATGGAGATGCGCAACATGCCGCAATGCACTAAGGCAATCTGCTTCATGCAGGATTTAAAACCACAGTCTAGGAGTAACTTGAACACTTGAGCAACACTTGACCAATACTTGACTAAACGTCCATGCCTGAGGCATGTTTGAATAAGTGACCTGCCACTTTGAGTGCTAAAATGCCATCTCCTCTCTCCATTCCATGAATCATTTAACACCATACTTCATGAACTCCCTATTGTGATGCTTCTCTCTGCAAACACTGGATTAATTAATATTTATTTATTTTTAGTCCCAACTATTCTCTAATTTATTTCATAAATTATTTAATAATCCATATGTTCAAGTGGATATTCCGATTCATTACCCTGTGATGTAAATAATCTTTCTTATTTATTTATGTTATCAAACCTGTCAGGAATTGTTGCAAGCAATAGAGAATTTATTTTTGGCCTATGGAATCGTCCATATGGAATTATGGTGATGAAATATTATGTAAGGAATCCCCTTTCTTCTTTTATATTTAAATCATTGGAGTTGCAACAACCTTTATGAAATCAAAAACAATTCATCCTTCTGGAAAACATTTATAAATTCTGTCTCTTTACCTGGCTTACAAAAACAAAAATACAATACACTTCACAAAAAGAACACAAAAATATTTACCAGTCAGTTCTCCTCATTTACCGTATTTACAACAGACACTGCTTGATTTTGACATTCATCCATGACCACGTTTACTTTTGCTGTTGTTAAATTTAACAGCGCTTATAATTAATGGCAAAACTTGGTCTTCCTACATATTATGAATATTATTACTCAGTTCTTGCTTCCCTTGATCCTCTCTGCTTACTTCAACAATGGTTTCTCATCATTTCTCTCAGCCATCGGTGATGTTCTCCCACGAGTCGTTGGTTCCTGTTCAGTACATTTGCTATGTTCCTTAATCTTCTGAAACATTTATCCTTCCAAAAATTATTCCATACTATTAACAATTTATACAGAAGTCATATCTCCACACATTTTAATTTTTATCACTTGTTTGCTTGTGACCAAATTTTAAACTGTTCTATCTGACTACCGCATCATAACCTGTCAGCTTGTTTCAGCACAGTTTGAGCTGTTCTGTCCCAGCAGTTCATAATCTGCGCTGCTTACTTGTCTTCTCGATGCCGAGTATTGTACCAAACTCGTGCCTCCTTAGTTAATCTTGCACCTTTCCTCTCATTGTCTAAGGTCTATGCTGCTCCTGATTGGGCAACCACCTATCAGCATGATGCCCACTCTCTTTACTCCTTGGTATCTGGCCTGTATATTCTTGGATGTTTCTCCGGTGTCCATAATCAATTCACTACTAAAGATTGGCTCTATTTTCCCCTACCTTGTTATCATTTACCAATCCCATTAATTTCCTGTTATTGGTATATTTAGTATACAGCTAATGTTGGCCTACATTGTTGCCCTTTGAAACATATTTCAAAAAACATTTCTTTTTAATTATGATTTATTATAGCCCTCAAATAACCCATCACACTATGATATTATTGACATTTGTAAAACCTTTGAAATAATAGTATCTAAAATGTTGCTTTTCCTCCAAATTCTTCCAATATTCAAATTGATTTTAGATTCTGATGAAATTTTAGATTCTGGAATATATATTTAGTCAGATTTAATGGGACCCAGTACCAAAGGCACTTACTTTCAGTATTTAAAAAATCCACAGCGATTTCCAGGATATACCAGATTCAGTTCATGCTCTCTCTCATACATACATACACACACACAATGCACACATCTGACCACCTCTGTCCTCGCCGGAACTGCCCTTTCCCTCCAAGACATCCTTTGGTGTCCCATGTTCAGAGCACCACCTATTGGCTAACACTGTTACTATCTTCACCTAATCCTAAACTAACCTATCTTAAAGGTTCTATTTACAAGCACTCCTCACTTTCACATCCCACATTTATTCCTTGGCTAATCTGTTACATAAAAGAGGACGTGTGGTTGTGTATGTACAACAAAATCATTTGAATCCTAGAAGTGTTTGCTTTCAAATTTTGTATGAACACTTTTGAGCAGTGGGAGAATTGAAGGGGTATGGATTTCAAAATATTACTCCATTGTTTGTTTTTTCTTTTCTTTTCTTTCTTTCTTTCTTTCTTTCTTTAAGAAAATGTGTTTTTGCAATTTGCCAACTTGTCGTTTGCAGCTGCAACCAAATAGTGCTGCTGGATCTGGAGCTCTGGAGCATGACACGTGTTGTTTATATCAACAAGTACAAATGGTAAAATATAATATTTTTTTGAAATGTTTCATTAGTTCTCAGGAAGACATAATCTAAAGATATGATTTTGCAAATTCCAGGGAGAAAACTGCCCAGGACCTTTGCCTTTGGGAGTTGCTGTCATTGATATGTCAGTGACCTTATTTGGCCAAATTTTTCCTCATGTTGCCAATAAACATCGTTTACAAATGTTGGACCATTTTGCAGAATGCATAAGACATGCTAAATCAGCACGACAGGAAGCTGTGCAGTTAAATGTTTTTACTGCTGTTCTCAGTGGTTTGAAGGGCCTCAATGATTGTAAGGCTACATTTGGCCAAGAAGATGTGAAAAAGTCTGCTACAACTCTTATAATTGTGAGTGATGGAAGGACTTTGTATAAATTACAAACAATATTTTAACTATTCCACAAAATGATGAATTTTACCTCTTGAATGTTGCAGGGTGCCCTTACAAGCCCAAATCCAATTTTACGCTGTGCATCTGCAGAATCTTTGGGCCGCATGGCTCAAGTCATAGGAGATTCAAAGTTTACTGCTGAATTAGCACAGATGAGTTTTGACAGATTGAAATCGGCAAGGGATGTTGCATCACGTACTGGTCACTCTCTTGCATTGGGATGTCTGCATCGATATGTGGGAAGCATGGGCTCTAGTCAGCATTTGAACACAAGTGTCAGCATTCTTCTTGCACTGGCCCAAGATGCTTCTTCACCAATAGTTCAAGTAAAAATAGTGTTTTATTTTGTCTTGATTCCCAGAAAAATTGAGTAATTGAATAAAGAAAAACATGTTCAATGGAATATGGTTATTATGTTTATTTTAAAGAACTTAAATTGTTTAGTCACCAAAACACTTTCTTGTAAAGATTTCTTCATTTATTTTTTTAATTTTTGTGAAAATCTAAAATTTGTTCTGTATTTTTGTTTAACATATCTTCAAGAGAAAATGATGGTGATACAAGCAATTAATGTATTTTGATCGATGCTTGAAAAGCTGTGTAATAAAAAAGTAGGTCAGTAAAATATCAGTAAATAATAGGTATTGTTGGAAGTCTTCTCACAAGTTGGCAGTCACTCACTCTCATTTGCAAAAGAAAAAAGTGCTTTTGAATGCCTTGTATTATTTCATTTTGTGATCTTTTTGTTGAAACTACAGATTTTGTTTAGAGAAATTATATTTTAATTTGTGTGTGCGTAATATTTAAGTATTTCAAAATTGTGTCAACTATGGGTCACAATTTTTTAATTGAATTGAATTTGCCTTATTTTACGTGGCGAGACTTCAAACCCGGGTTTGAACCTGATCGAAGCCGTGGATTTTAAGGGCGAAAAAATCCTTTGTACGCCTTCCTTTGGAGGGGAAGTAAAGCCGTCTGTCCCATGTTAGTACATTTACTGCATGTAAAAGATCCTCCAGCCTAAATGACGCCTCTGAGCTAAATTCAAAATCACCTGTTTCATCGCCCAAGTAATACCTTGTTTCTCCCGTGATTGGTGAAAGGAGTGTAACGAAATTTGTGTGGTCAGATGGAAGAGCAGGCCTCATGGCCTGAGTCTCGCCACGTAAAATAAAGCAAATTCAATTCATTTCAATTCAATTAAAAAATTGTGACCCATAGTTGACACAATTTTGAAATACTTAAATATTACGCACACACAAATTAAAATATAATTTCTCTAAACAAAATCTGTAGTTTCAACAAAAAGATCACAAAATGAAATAATACAAGGCATTCAAAAGCACTTTTTTCTTTTGCAAATGAGAGTGAGTGACTGCCAACTTGTGAGAAGACTTCCAACAATACATATTATTTACTGATATTTTACTGACCTACTTTTTGTTATTACAGTGCAGAAGATAATACAATTTTAAATTTTCTTTTATTGGTCAGAAATGTTTATTGACTGCTTTGATGTGGTTTCTTTGATTAAGGTTTGGTCATTACAAGCACTTGCTTTAATTGCTGATTCTGGTGGACCTATGTTCCGAGGATATGTTGAGCCTACGTTGTCGTTAGTATTGAAACTATTGCTCAGTGTGCCACAATCCTATGTAGATGTGCATCAATGCATTGGCAAAGTTTTGGCTGCTTTAATTACTACAGTTGGTCCTGAATTGCAAGGTGAGTAACTCTTCAGAGCAGTTAATTTTTGTTCTCATTATGTATCAGTCCACATTAAATAATGTATAATTCTGTAATTTTTTATTTAACTTTATATATAGGTTCTGTTTTTTCCTAAAATTATGTACATTGTCTTAACTGTAGTAATCAATTAATTCTAGAAATATAACAAGTGATATTGGTCTTTTTTTTTCTTTTTTAACAATATTTTCACTATAGTTCTATTCTGGAAAAATTTAGCAAATAATTAAATATGAACAGGCTGTTGAAAATGCTTGAAATGGATATGTAGCTCGTTCCATATTATGAAATGTTATTTATACATTTCCATGTGAATAATACTATAATATTTTACTTGTTGTTGTTATGAAATGTATTAAACTAGTACTTATTCATCAGGGTAGGCAGTGCCTACCTTGCCTACCTCCAAGGAGCCACCTTGTGAATAATACGAAACAATTTTAAAGTTTTTATGTTTTTTTCCTTTGTCGGAGACAAACTTTTGTGACTTGTTTACAGTAAAATAATAATTGGCTTTATATTTGATCATTTAGTGAGAAATAATTTAAACTGTGTGATTTCTTGCTTCTAGGTAACACTACCTCCATCTGTATGGCTCGATCAAGTTTTCTGTGTGCTTGTGCTATCATGCAAGATCATCAAGACCCTTTGGTTCAAGCAGAGGCAACAGGCTGTTTACAACAACTACATTTATTTGCTCCTCGCCATGTGAACTTGTCATCTTTGGTCCCAACACTTTGTGTAATACACTGATTATAATTTATTTGTAGAAAACATTCTTGAATTTTATGTTAAAGAGCATAACATACAACATTTAATTCCCATTGGTATACGTTATTCATTACATGAAATTTATTATTATATTTTACAAAATCTATTAATTTAATTACAAAGATATGATTATATAAGAAATTTAGTGTTGAACATCAACAATCCATATTAATTGGGACTGAACCTTCCCAGATTATCTAATTATTCAAATTTTTTAAATGAACCTACAAAAAGACCAGTAGATAACTTCAATTTATAAGGAAGACTAAAATTGTTCATAATTATTGCAATGGTTGCAGATGAAAAAAAAAAACTTTTTAATTATAAAAAAATATTGTCAATAGATCTTATTTTATGTACAGTATATGTAGACATACAGCACAATACAATATGTTCAGTAACGAAAATACTGTACCTGCAGTCAATCATTCAGTTTGTAAGCTTTTAGTCACTTAAGTGCTTTTAAAGAAATGTGAGTATTTTGTCTGTACTCACGTCATGCGTTTTTTTTCCTCCGAGGTTATCGATGACTCTGATTTTGGACATTTGAATAATTGATACTCCCTTGCATATACTTACTTGTCCAGGTGCATCACCTTTTCTAGTTTTTTTACATTATATACTTCAGGAAATAATGTATGATAAAAATTACAATAATTCATTATACTTTTGTAGCAGGGAAGTAATAGGAACTACTACAGCAGAGAATGATCCAGTCCTGTCTATTAAGAATATAAAAAAAATGAATATGCAAGACACACATGCTCCAAAACATGCAAAGATAATGTTGAATTTGAAATTATCATTTGAGACCTTGTTTCTTAAGCACTAATTTACAATCATTATATCTTTGACCCTGGTGAATAAGCTGATAAGTCGTAAACACTTAATTTTTCAGAAGAGCATAAAACAACGTTTAAATGAATTAAATCAGGGATTAATCATATTCAAACAAAGGTGATATTCAAACAAAACTATTTTTGTGTAGGTTTTGTTTGAATATCATTAATCCATTATTTGTAGCATTAGTTTAAAGTTGTTTTTTGCTCCTCTGTAAAATTAATTTTTTTTTCACTTATCAGCTAATTCACGGGGGTCAAAGATAAGTAATTTATGTAGATGTGCAGTTCAGTTTTTGTTATTATTGTATTTATTTTTCCAGAGAACATTATCCAGTAGACATTTACTGCTCCGTAAGGCTGCTATTTCATGTTTACGTCAACTTGTCCAAAGAGAAGCAAAAGAAGTGTGTGAACATGCTCTGACTCTCGCTAGTGAAAGTAGAGATTCCAATACTGTTGAAGGTAGACTTACATTGGAGATTACATAATTAACATTTTTATTCCTGGTACCCTCTTGCTATGTATACCTTTAGATTTTTATTTTATTTTTATTATTATTTTGTTCTATGGAATCCGTACTTCTTGTGAACTGTCCTAAAATATTATAGACAATTCATCTTTCTAGCAGTTGAATATAGGAATATAGTTCACTCTCTGGGAAGGGATGCCATTTTTCATCATGTCTCAGTACCAACTTCATGGATTCTAAAAGTGAAGTGTGGGGATTGATTTAGCTAACTTAACAGAATTAATAATTTTTTCAAGCAATTACCACAAATACCTGGGAGTGGAAAGGAGTTACATTTACGACCTAAAACATGAAAGGCACAATGACACTTCACTGTGCATGTCCAGTTTCATGATAAACCCCTCTCTTCAACCTATGCAATTAACAGAAAATGTCTTTGAGCCTACCAATGCTTTTCAAATGTAACTGGGAAACTGCAGCCATTAAGAAAGCCACAGAATATGTGTATATCCAAAACGTTTTTATTAGAAACTAAATACCAATTATAAACATTTAAAACTACAATCCATGGTGGGCAATAATGAAGTGTTCTACTAGAAGAATAAAAGGATCTCTTTGTAGCCTTTTTCTATCCATCTACCACAAATATTTGCTGTGATGGGTGTTCAAGTAATCTTGATGTAATCTTCCCTGTGGCATGTTTTTGTACTTAACTTGTACCCTTAGGTACTAGTTTTAGTTTACAACACCAATCAAAACATTTCTTTTTGTCTTTCGCAAATATTTCCTTACCACACCCACTGCCAATGTTGTGCTGCACCTCAGTTTCTATGCAATTGACCAAACAACTTCTGAAAACTTACCATTGTTAGAATGGCAACATTTTATCAAATGAAATACACATGCAATGTAGATTCCCCATATGTAAATTAGAGCTGAATATTGTTAAACATTGTATTAAGTTAATTTTCATATTTTTAGGTTTACTTATAACTGAAAGTGGATTACCTGGAGTATTGTTTTCCATGCTTGATACTGAAAATGATGAAAATCTAATAAAGGACATTCATCATACACTAACAAGTATGCTTCACATGATGGCAGCAGATAATCTTTCCCAATGGCTTTTGTTATGCAAGGATGTCCTCACAGTTGCAACAGGTAAATAATGAACAAATATGTAATAACATCGTTTAGACTGGGTATTTATACAGTTTCTCATTTCATGACATTATAACAAATGGTGTTATAACAAACATTTCAGTTTTATAAAATTATTTTCGAGTTCTCTCCAATTTACTGATCTCTGCCAATTTATTGATCTATTTCTGCCTCTTACGCTTTTGTTTAACTTGTGAGTCAAGATTCAGTTAGTAGTTGTGTCACTATTACTGTACATGGCCATTTATTGAAACATTGTTCATCAAATTTATATAGGTAATTTTTAACAACATTGTTAAATTTGGGCATAAAATTTAGAAAAAAATACTAAATGGAAATCAAAATGTAATGAAGTCCCCCTGAGAAAAATCCTGAAAAAGAAATTTCATTTCTTTTTAAACAGACATTTTAAATTGTGTAAAAGGTATCCAAATGACCTTGTATGCATTTTTTCCGAATGTAGGTCTGGGCAGCACAAAGGCATCAGAATCAAAGTTAGTCCATTCTGTGGATTGAGGTTTCTTCCTTCAGGTGTTCATTTGTTGCAAATCCTCTTCAAAATGCAATTGCAACTGAGGCAGTTACTCTGCCAAGGGCAGAGCATTTTTGCAAGCAGCTTTGTAGCATGTTTTTAATCAAAAACAAAGTATTTAGATATTAGTTATGGGACTTAATTCAACTTCTTAACTGAGCTATTTGAGTTCACTATTCGTATTAATTACTATATTTATTATTTATAAAAAATATTTTTTTCAAAGTATTACATTTTAAAATTTGAAAAACTCATAGTTGTCAAGCAATCTGTTCCCCGCCATGACTTTGCAAACAATTGTAAAGCATTTTTATTAATGTGGGTAATGTAAAAGAATTAAGATAATTGTTATTTCTGATAACTTGTTCACTATTAAAGAAATATTTTCACCTTCGAATATTTCTGTACTTGCATATCACTTAATAAAAAATATGTTCTTCATTTGAAAATTATGAAGTGATGTGAAACTCTTCAGAATGTGGAACTGGTAATGCAGAGGAGTCAAAAGGAGCCATTGGAGCTGCAACAGGAACTGATGAGGAAAGAGAGGAATTAGAAGAAGCCGATGATGATGACGACGATGATATAGAATTTCATGCTGACAATGAACAATCGAGCCGTCCAGCTATACAACCTCGATGGCCAACACGAGTGTTTGCTGCTGTTTGTGTGCGGCGTATTATCTTAGCTTGTGAAACCCAAAGAGGTGCCCATTTTGATCTGTCTCTTGCTAAGGAGATGCAATTGACAAAAAATAGAGGTACAGTAAATTATTCATCTTTTAATCAAGAGAAGGATGTTGTTACTGATAATACATTCCTTTTGAGGGTGATAATTCTTAAGAAATTCAGTAACAATAAAATAAATTGATTGACATTACTTTCTTTACAAGTTATTTCTTGGGTTCTTTTGTAAAATATATTTAATTTTTCTGGCAAAAATTAATTGGTACTCTGTCATATTATAAATATTTTGAGAACATGTTTTGTACTTATTTGAATGTATGACCAAAGTTTTGTATTTACTAATTTTTTGTTGTTTTGTGTTTTTCCTAATCCTTTCTCGTAATGCTTTTTAAAGTGAATTTATTTTTCAGGGGATTATCTGGTTCTCCATTTGTCTGATCTTGTCAGGATGTCATTCATAGCGGCAACTAGTGATTCTGACCCTCTTCGTTTAGAAGGGTTGAAAACTTTGCAGGAAATCATTGAGAAGTTTGCACACGTACCAGAACCAGAGTTTCCAGGACATCTTCTTTTGGAACAATTTCAAGCTCAGGTTAGTAGGACTGGTTTTCTTTTCCCTCTACATTATTACACTTTTAATTTAGTGCTCATGATTTGGGACATTTTTATCACTTGTTCTGCTCTCTCTCCGATCTTAGTTTGACGTGATTCCTCTCTTTTCCCATATTAGTTTGAACCATAATTTTGTACTTTCAATATTCAGTTTATTTGAACTTGAGAATATATTTTTTTGAATTGCTCTTAATGAATAAATAAGTTAATAAATTGTCATTGAATGATGAAGAATTGTTGATAACAGAAATTTGCACAATTTTGGAAATTCACTTTTTATTGCCTGTATCAGTTTACTCAAGGTAATCCTAATAAGTTTCATTTTATTTTTGACAGGTTGGTGCAGCATTGCGTCCAGCATTTTCCCCTGAAACTCCATCTCATGTGACTGCTGCTGCCTGTCAAGTGTGCAGTGCGTGGATCGGTAGTGGGGTAGCTCGTGATTTGAATGATCTCCGACGTGTTCATCAGTTACTAGTTTCATCACTGACCAAATTGCATAAAGGTGCAAATACAGCTGGACTTTATAATGAGAGCCTCGCTACTCTTGAACGTTTAGCCATCCTCAAGGCTTGGGCTGAGGTAATTGTTAATCATTAACAAGAATATATAAATCTTTAATTTTGCCCAAAATCAAATGAATTCATTTAAAGGACTGTCATGAAATTTCTATATAATGTATCAATACTTCTAATATGTAATAACATTTCTTCTTGCAGGTTTACATTGTTGCAATGAAAAATAGTAGCTTTTTGTTGAGAAGCATGGATACCAGTTTTGGATCTCTACCTGACAATGCATCTAATGGTGATGCCAAGGATGAAGAATTTGGAGAATTTGAATGCCAAGGAGAAAGTTTATTGAAACTAGTGCAACCTGAACTACATAATCTCTCTCAGAATTGGTTTGCTGCTTTACGTGATTATGCACTTTTGTCATTACCTCCAGGTATAATATTTTATCTTTTATTTTTAGGTATAGTGCTTTGTTTTTCAAAAGCGTCTGTCAAAAAGTGAATCATTTACAATGATACAGAAGGCTAATAAGGGATGGAAATTTTAAAAAAGAACTGATGTAAATATAACTTAATAGTATAATAAATAATACATAATATATAATATAAGTCAATGGCATATCTGGAAAAAGGAATAAGAAGAGTTTAAATTGGGGCAAAGACCAAATTCAAATATTTAGGCAATATAATTGGAAAGAGTATAGAAAATTTCAGAAAATAAGATATACATGAACCAGTGTAATAAAGAATCGAAAGAAGTAAAGATATTAGAAAAAGGCTTTAAACAAAGAATGTAGTAGAAGAAATAAAGGAAGGTCAGAAGAAATGGTTACCTCACATCAACAGAATGAAGCAAGAAAGATTCCCAAAGACAGCATTGAATTATAAATTGTTAGAGCGGAGAGTCACGGGAGACCACAAAAGAAAGGGTAGATCAGGAACATTTGAGGACTAAAAAGTCACCAGGTCTACTGGGAAAGAGGAACAGATGACATGCCTAGTAACCTGCAGTATGTGATGATGATAAATAATGTCTATAAAAAATCAAAACAACAACAACCCACTCATCTATTTTAGGTTTCACCACTCTTTGCAGCACACATTGCATCATATAATGATTTTATTCACTAACATTGATATGAAATACTTTTAACCAGATACCTTTTAATACATTTTTTTGTCCATATTGAGCCTTCTTGAAAGTGTGAAAACATTTAGTCATGAACTCAAATTTCTGCAAATGTTTAGCTTTTTTTATTAGTTTTGTGTTCTTATACTACAACAATTTTTAAGTAGTTTCAAAGCCATATTTGCTGATAAATTATCCACGTGGTTCACATCAGCTAAATTACAAACTCAAATATTGGTAGAAAATATCTGCGCAATGACAACTGAGTTATAATCTTGAAAAATATAAATTTCCCAGTTTTTTTGTTCTAAAACTCTCCTTAGCAGTATTTAAAACATCCTTTTCAAGAATATCCAGTACAAAAGTGAATTATACACCATCAGCATTTAATTGATTCATAGTTGCCAAACATTGATCGTAGCTTGCATTGATTGTAACTCTATTTACATCTACTCCCCCCCCAAGAAAAGCCTACAACACCTTGAAAAAAATGTATTTGTAGAGTGAAATATTAGTTTCTTTATTTTTACCCATATTTTTAATAAATTTGAGCATGAAGCAAATGCAATAAATAACCAATTTAATTTCTTATGGGCATTTGGCATATATTAGGTAGACATGGAAAGAGGATACTGTAAAATTTCTTGATGTATGCAAAAAGTCCAAATTATTTTGAAAATGTGTGTTTTTAAACAAAGATCACTGCACAATTGTTACATTTTAATAATTCTGCATGTTAAAACCCTCTTGACAATAGCTATGTTTCGAGCTTTGTTTCACCTCATTTTCAGACTTAGATGATTTCATTAACATTAAATACAATAATGTCAGATTCAAAGATTAAATTGAGACTATAGATGTTATTAGTAGGCATGGAGTTATCGGGAGGCATGCATTAGAGGAATCATTTGTGGGTTTAAACAGACTGGAGTGTGGAGGAGAATTTTGTTAAAGGAAATGAAGCAAATCTAGCTCTTCATTTCCTTGTTGCAGTGATCAGGTTTTAATAATGTAAATGTTTCAAAATAATTTTGTTTTTTTGTGTACATCAAGAAATTTTATAGTTTCCTCTTCCCATGTCTGCCTAACTTATGACCATATGCCCTTAAAGAAATTATATTCAAGAAATTTGTGTGCAATTTAACATTTAAAACAAGTAATTTATTTGTAGAAACTTTGTTAATTATGTTTTTGCAAATAAACTTGGTTCCTATACAAATTTGAATGCAAACTCTTTTCTAATTGAAATTGTGGGAAATGTCTGGAGATATTTTTTTGGATTTGAATTGGAAAACATTGTTGGATTTAGTTGACAGCACAAAACAGCAAGTAAAGATTTATTGAAACTGGATTTAATGGATACATCTTTTAACATTCTTAACAGAAGTAAACGTGACTCCAGTTGTTTGGATTGCATTGCTATATTGATGGGTGGACTTTGAACAAGCTATTTCATTGATTGGCCAAGTGAAGGGTGAATCATTATTTCAACAAATATTAATAAAAACAAGAATTAATAAGGGTTTTAGAATAAGCCACAATTTTTCTATTTTATCATGTATTCATGCCATTGTCATGGGGTTTAGTAAGATTACAGAGGTCACACAAGGTACACATGCTGCAGAGTACACAATGTCAGGCCCCAAATCTGCAACAGTGGGATAAGGTCCACAGTGTGCCTTTCTGACATCAGAGCAACAGAACAATAGGAAAGGCTGTGGCTGGGCCAGCCCTGGACAACTGCAGAACCCAGCTCCCAGAATTAGGGCATGAGCCCTGATACACATCGGCACTTGGCTCTCACATGACCTGAGATCATATTAACTGCTCTTTTGTTTTGAGTATCATCGCTGAAGCTAAACTTGGGGAACTCAGTGTATTCTATGGTGTACTATCAAGTACTGCGGGGAATGTAGTTTGTTCTTATGTCCATTTCTTAAGGGCCTTCATCCCATTCGCTTGAATGCCATTGTATATTAATGTAGTTGCAATCAATAGGCTAAGGATGAGTGATTCAGCAAATGCCAAGACCAAGACAACCCCTTGGTGATATATTTTCCAAATTCTCTCATTAAGAGAGAAGCTCATCCTCTAGGGTACAGCCTTGAACCATGTTGTTATCTCAATCTCTTCTTAATATCTAGTGATCGTTTGTTTCGTTCCTAGCATTATCTAATAAAGTAAACAGTAAGACCCACAATCTTTTCAGAATTTGCTAGTCAGCTGCCACACGATGGAGGAGCTTTTTATACCACAGACACAATGGAATCTTCTCGTCCTCATTATGCTGCTTCGTGGCCTCCGATTCTGCATGCAGTGGCCCTTTGGTTAAATGCTGAAGGTTTTCACAGTAAATCAGAAGTCGCGACTGCTCCCAGTGCTCCTCCTCCTTCCAAAGCGAGCGCGAACGGAGGGTCCAACATTGATCGATTTCACTTGCTTTTCGGTGGGTAAAATAATATTTCCCTAAAACAATTTTTTCTAAATTTATTTTTTCTGCATGAAAAATGAAATACAGAGAATTATAGTGTCTATATTCAAAACATAAGAAAAAATTCTTTTTGAGTTATGAATGACACTAAATGGTTTCTCAGACCCAAATGAATTCAAGATTCTAAAAACCACAAACAAATAATAAATGATTCAACCATTCTTTAAAAGTATAGGTCCTTCTTTCATTCTGTTTCTTAAAAATATGAGTGTTCTAATTGTAATCAAATTAATTATTACAATTTATGTACATATTTTTAATATTCTTACTTATATTATTCAGTAATTTTACTGAACACAATTTAATTTAAATTAAAATTAATTAAAAAAATTTTCTTTTTGCTGACAAGTGTTTTAAAAAATTATATTAATGTTTTTTCTTAGTTGTATTTTCAAAAAATTTGTTTTCATTCTTGCTAAGCCATTTGTTCCTTAGTGGCTTTAATAAACTAAGCAGATGTGTTTTAAGTTGGGGTAGGTTCTTTAAAATGAGGCTTGATTTTTCATTATTGCTATCACACAAACTCAATTTCTTGTTCATTGCAGGTATTTGCATTGAAGCACTGTGCAATCCTCGCTCCTCTGAACCTTTGGAAAGTATTTATACATGTTTGCAAGCTTTACATGCTTTGCTTGATTCAAGTGGCCTCGACAGACACTCATGGCTGAAAAATCTCTTGCAATTGAACTGTGTAATGTTTTGCACAGGTAAGCTTTGTGAATATTCAGTAACTCAAACTCAATGGGAAGGAATTCAGTAATTTATTTTACAGAGCTTTAATTTTCATTTTTGTGTGTTCCTACAAACCCGTAATGCAGTTATGATACAACTGTGGATCAACCTTTCTTTCAAAACATTCATCTTCACTTCCTATCTTCATGATCTGTTCACCTTCATTCTTACAGCATTATTCCAACTGTCTGGCTGTGTGAATTAACTGACTAATTGAAGAATGAGCCAAATATTGGATTTCAGCTGTAACGTGTATATTGAGCAATTGCTATGAGTGTTTTTTACTATTGTTTACAGCACACTAAAAGGTTTTGAAGTCTGCTCTTTGTAACAGTGTTTCTCTTCTGCATCTGCATTAACGTTTCACTTTTTTGGCCAATAATATATTAAATATTTTATTTTGCTTTATAATGTCATTCTTAGTGATAACTTTTTGGAAGTCCCTTTGTTTTCGTTTGGTAACAAATAACAGTTGGTAACTGTGAACTTGATGTAACAATCAAAATATTATTTGAGTGTAAGAGGTCAAAGATTGCACTGAGTTCTAATATTGTTGGTAATATTGAAGAGATACTGTGCAATTCTTGTATGGTTTACTAATGTGTGCATAATTTCTTCTGTAAAATAAAAGTTAAACCAAAAAACTTTTTTGGTTTATCTATTATTATTTTAGGTGTATATCTATCAAAAATCACTTCTTTCAAAAGAGAGATTATAGTGGTGATAACTTAAGTTATTAGAACTTAAGCTAGTTATTAAAACATTAGCTGTGACAAAATTAATGAATAAAACATTTTTACATTCGTTGTCAAACTAAGGCAGACCTCTTGTCCTGGTACATTATAAAAATAGCTTGTCTGAGAAATGTTAAATTTATTTGCCATTCTAAAGATTTATCATTGTTCAATCATCTTCAGAAGATGAAAGATTTTTTTATTTTTTTTATTTTAAGGACTTTCAAAAGTATTAGTTGTTTTTATTATTGATTTTAGCAAAACAACTGTTTGTTAATTATGTTACCTAAAACTTGCTGAAATTGATTATAAAAACTTCAAATAATATAACACAAGTGTCACTACTAATACTATTATTTTAAAAGTATAGGAGGGTTTTTCTGTTTGTTATTGCTATTATTGTTTTTATTATTATTATTATTATTATTATATTATTATTATTATTATTATTATTTTCTCTGAATAAAAATCAGCATGAATTATAAAAATAAATTTTTGTTTCGATCATTTTTGCTTATCTTTTTATCAATCTTTGCTGTCATTTTACAAGTCGTGATAAAATGTGATAAAAAACTTATATATTCCATTTTCAGGCTTCTGCTGACGCATGAAAGTCCCAAAATACAACTGTTAGTGTTATTGGTTTTAAAGCAAGTAGTTTTAGCTGCTCAAGAGCACATTGATTCTCAAAAGAAGAGTCAGAAAGGTATGAAAATTAAAATAATCAGCATGTTTTTAAGAATTAATATCTGTTTTTCATGATTACTTTCTGTTTTTCATGATTATCTTCTTCTTTCTCCTATCCTGTGTAAAAATGTAGTAGAGAGAAAAAATATAACGCTGGAAAAAAAAAGATGTTGAGATTTTGATGGAAGCACACTCTTGGAGACCCTAATATATAAGGATTTTCCAAAGGATAGTTCACTGAACAAGTGAACATCACCTGTAATTCAGAAAAGTATCCCTCCACTGCACAGCTGCAGCCACACCCCTTCGTAAAATGCTAATGGCTCCTGTGAAAACATCCCTATGCAGAAGTCTAAGAGTTTCACTGATGTATATGTTCGTACACGAGTCCAGGAAATATTTAAATTTAATTACATATGTGGAAAATCTCTTGACCTGCTCTCACAATCAGTAAAAGAAAACTGCTACAAATGTAAATAAAAAGAAAAATGATTTTAAGCCGGAAACACATGCACCGGTACAAATCTCGCATTCAAGTCTTGGTTTTAAAATAAACTTAATATTTATCACAAAAAAATAACTTAATGTAATGTTTATAGAAAAAAATAATTTTTGCAGAAGAGCACATAACACTGCACTTCCTAATTTCAATTATTTCTCGTGGCACACTTTATTTGTGTCGGACGAGGACATCACAAAAGGAAGCGTCGAAGCCATTTACAAGTTTGCCAACTGCAAAGAAATGAAAGCAGGAAGGGAGTCTAATGAGCTCAAGGGTAAAACAACCACAGAACCTTCAGTTATGTTGCCAGCACTAGCTGTCATTTTGGCTCATCCTTAGGAAAATCGTTCTATATCAATAAGTGAGATTTTTTCCCCCCCAATTCTTTCTTCAAAATGTTATTGGCCTATCCATCCTTCTTTTTGTAAACAACTTTGTAGACTGTTCACAGAATGTGAACCCTCAATCGGGCCAAACTCAAGGATTGGTGAAATTTGTATGGATCTTTTAATTTTGCTAATATTTCACAGGAAACTGATAGAACATTTTCAATTTGTTTCTTCAAAAAATAGGTTCAATTGTTTTCTCTGGGTTATTTGCAAGAACTGTTTTCTTTAGATTATTTTTATTATTGAAGGACTGTTCACTTTTCAATATGGAAAATTGTGATTTTCATTCAAACCTCTGAAATTTCAAAAATCACAAAAGTCCAACTTCTGTTCAAAGGTGACCTACACCTTCTATGTTGAAGTCAGATATTTCTTTCTGTTGAGGCCACAAAATAGCTAGAGATTTTTTGGGAGAGCACCTGAAGGTGTTTAAACCTTACATTTGAAGGTGTAAAAGAATACATAAGCCAGATTTTCTCAGAAATTATTCCAAATTTTTTCTTTGAACTTTTGTAAAGATAAAGCACAATACATCAAATTCTATGGCATAGTACTATTTTTGTTATAACTTTCAACTTTTCAAAATGACAGATTATGTATTATGTAATGGTCATGTCTGGGATTGAAATGTTCAACAATCATTAAGTAGTGTAGTGGGTAGATATGGGCTATCTTTTGTAATGATTTCACATGTGTAGCGGAAATCACACTCCAGTCCAACATTTTTGTGGGGTGGGAACACTTGGAGTTGTGTGTTCAGTCAGTGTAATGATCCTTAAGTTAGGTAACCTGTCACTGTCCACAAAGACATAAGCAGTACAGTTCAAATGTGTGAAGGTTTTGCTCAAGTTCAACAAATATTATAATTTTATGTGTAACTGTTACAAAGCAAGAAAAAATTTGCAGTAGTACCATCTCTAATTCATAATTGTTTGTTAACTCTTAATAGGAGAATTACTCTGGTTAATGGCCAGTATGTTTCAGGCCTCAAATAAATGATTTCTAAAGAATTTTGTATTTCTAATTATGAATATTGCAGTTTAATTTTCAAAATACTGGTGAACTTCTTTTAGCCTCTTTAAATAGGAATTTTCCCTAGAAAATTCATTTTAAGCTTATCTTTTAGCCATTCAACACCATATCATCCACACAAGGTAATTCATAGTAATTAAATCTTGTGAGACTTATAGAACATTCAGTTGCTAAATTAGAACTCCTTGTTTGTCAACTTGATCTGTGGGAATAACTCTTCTAAAATGAAAAGGGTCTCCATGA
Source organism: Teleogryllus oceanicus (assembly GCA_964035755.1). Lineage (NCBI taxonomy): Eukaryota > Metazoa > Arthropoda > Insecta > Orthoptera > Gryllidae > Teleogryllus > Teleogryllus oceanicus. The sequence goes on from CAXIVR010000008.1 coordinate 16,788,518, forward strand.
ACAGAGCTCACGAAAATCATGCAAAAATATAAAGTATCCTCTAAATCTTATCTGTTACAATTAATTTAATTGGCAAATATGTAGTGATATAAAGGCATTCCTACTTTTAATATTAATGTACAGAGTACAATTGTTTCCTTTGTGATGGGACAGTTATATTATTGCTTTGGTTTCTATTACTATTTTAGTGTGTGTATTCAATGTGAAATGATGCAATATCAACATTATTTTACCATTTATTTTATCTTTCTATCATTGTAGTGTGGTTCTAGCAGTGGTTACTGACAAAGACCTTAATTTTAAATTATTGTGAAATCATTTCTTAAATATTATTTTTTTGTTCTCTGTTCCAGATACTTCACCTGAAAACAAAGACATACAGTCTTCCCAAGAATCAGAGTTAATTGGTGAAGGAGGTGAATCAGGCGATATTGTTCCAGGAAGTTCATTGGTGTTTGCTGCTTTAGAAGTTTGTTTATGCCTCACTGTGAAAAAAATGTCCAATTTAAATCCATCAAGTTCTTCTCTTTCTTCAATGTCTTCTCAATTAAGTGTACAGAGACTATCAGAAGAGAGTAACAAACTCATCTCGGTGGCCCTTTCAATCTTGGAAGGCCTGACTCATCTGTGCTCACCTAAAGGTTAGGGCAGCTACCTCCATCATTTGAAATACTCAGTTTAAATACCATAACAAATTGTCATATATCTGTCGAAATGTGTTTGTACCTTAATTTACATTTTCTCATGTATGTAGTATAAAGAATTAGATAATGCTACAAAATGCTTCAAAACATTCATCTCAAGATACGTAAATGCATGACTTTGAAGTACCTGATACCAAAAGAGTAGTTTTCAAAACCTTAGGTCAGTCGGACAGAACCAACAACACGAAGCCTATCCTCTGCTACAGCCACTGGTGTGAACCCATGAAAAGAGTACACGAGACTGGGTTATGCGCTCTGCAATGTTCATTTGTCTGTCACTGCAGTGACGTTGTGCAGGGTAGTGAACTTAATCGTTAAAGTACTTTCTTATAAAAGTGAATTGATAACTATGCAGTGGATTGACTCAAGGTTGTTCATAGTGAGCGCGAGGGCTGAAGGCCCGAGCCTCACTATGGATCCAGGCGAGCAAAGCAAGAAAACGTGCCTTTGAAACTAATTTGGCATTACAATGTGGCAGGAACAAAGTGTATGCAAATATGGGGAATGGGTGAGGATGGGCCATATATATTCCTATTTCATATTTCTTCCACTTAGGATGGCAGTATGATGGCTATTGGTGGGGATGATGTTAGTGAACAAATGCACATCGCACTCAGCTCATAACCAAGATTGCACTAGTATCCCCCATGAAAGTCTTCGAAACCCTCGAAAGTCTTCTTTAACTTTGTTATCTTTGCAGCTCTGGTTTGGGCATGCGGGAGGTTTCCAACTTAGAATGGATTCTCAGGTCTTCCGGCTGTCCCGTCTGCTACCACTGGCTCTTCCGTTGCAAACCCCCGAAAGTCCTTGTCTGAGCCTTTCTCTGCAACCTTGTTAGCTCTGCAATTCTGGCTTGGGCATCCGGGAGGAGACTAATTACAATGCCTGACAACTGAGACTCATTTCAATAAATGAATTTTCATTGGCTTCCACCTTATTTTTTAGCAGCTTTGGGAGATTTTGAGCATGGAGCTCTTCCAGTCGAAAATCTTCAGAATGGGTGTTGCATTTCATTAGCAACTGCACCGTCTCTAGATTCTTGGACCATCCCCTCAATCAATATCCATATTCTGAAGCCCTTTGTTTCTTCACTGTAGCCCAGAAGCCCCTGAAGAATCCCTTTCTGGAGCATGGCTTGAGCTTACCTCTCTTGGACCATTGGCAAAAACTTCACTGGCAAAGTGCTTGAAGTTAGATACGTGTGGTGCCCTTCTGAACCAGACACCATACAGGGCCTTCTTGTTCAGCTGCCCTGAAGGGTATCAGTTTCAGATGAAGTTTGCTGTGTTCACTGCCTCAGCCTAGAGAGACGAAGGCAGTCCAGATTTGATTAACATAAATCTTGCCTTGTCCATTCGCATCCTATTTTCCCTTTCGGCTACGCCATTTCATTCCAGATTGTATGGTGCTGTTAACCTCTATGAGATGCCATTCCTCCTCAAAATTCCTTCTTGGGTTTAGAACCTCCAGCCCGTTGTCCGATTGGAAGCATATTATCTTCTTTCCTATTGAGTGCCCATGGTGACTCTGAAATTGTCAAACTCTTTGATGGTTTGGATTTTGTTCTTCAAGAACCGTACCTCACACCAGCATAAATGATCATGGATGAGCGTGTGGCAGTGCTTGTTCTTCCGGCTTGATGTCTTGCGCATGTATGAATATCTGCTGGCAAAAACCTTTTAACCCTCAAAATGCAAATTTTTCAGGAGAGACAAAAAACAAATTAAGACAGTAATTGTGTGTGAATGCTTGACAGTTAGTTTAAATGAGTTCATTAGTTATTAATGCATAATAATTTTGACGTGTGACTTTAAAATCAAAATATAAGAGATGATCATTGGATGTCTGTGCAAAAAGATTGATTGATTGATTTTTTCGTGTTTCCGGCCCGTCAACTGCTTCGGTCATTAGTCCCGTTAGTGTAGTCATGTTGTTTTTATTAAAATCAAAGCGAGATCCGCACCGACCTACCGTCGCAGTGAGAATTCCCTAACAGGACTCTCCCACCAGCAGGGCACCGCCCATGCCGGGACAAGCTCTAAACTCCTGACCGGTCTCCCGGAATATGTGATAGTGTGGTGCATGTGAGAGTAAGTGTGTGTGTGTAAGAGGAAAGGACAAGGAAGAGGAAGGGCAGATCACACGCGGTCCGTGGCATGTTTGGTAGGGTACTGCTCCGGCATTCGCCTGGTGTTGATCAGAGAAACCACGGAAAACTACCAATCAGAGCAGCCGGCCGCTAGAATTCTCCTCCAGACAGCGACAGACATTTTCAAATGAAAATGAAAAAAAAAAAAAAAATTCATTTGTAAATAGATTTTGCCCTTGTATGATATTCCAACAAGGAAATCCCATTTGGATTTAAATATCATTAGTCCAAAAAAACGAAAGGAGTGAGAATAGAATATGAGGTTTTTTCATATTGTATCGGATCATCTTACATTTGCAAATTTAGCTTAAATTGGTTGATAAATGTTTTTACATTGCCTTTCCCTGATGAGAAACTCAAACACCAATGTAATATTAAACTGTAAGTCCGTAATAAATTGACATGTCTATCATACTTGACTACATTAGCAGATGTTTTCGTAGAACCCAATGTGGATGGACTGGGCAATTTAAACCATTATTTGTGAACAGGATGTTAAAGAATTGATCTCAAAGAAATGGCATTGGGGTTTGTAAAACACAACATAAAAATGACATTTTATTGAGGTATGAGGATATACTACAAGTTCTTTGTTAACAACTCCATCATAGAAGAATTAAATTATGCAAATTTCAAGTTATGGTTGTTAAAAAAGCAGAAGCCATGAAAAACAGCATACCAGGAAAAAAATTTGATGTCACAGAAGGGAATGTTCTTAGGCATTGTCAGATGAAAGACAAAATGACCTACCATTGCGCCAAATGCGAAAAAGCATCTAGTATGAGAGAGGCCAAAAAAGAAACAATTTAACAAAGGAATATGAACGTGGTAGTGACAGAAAGATTATTATTAAATGAAAGAGAAAATAGTGATTGTTGATCAACTTTTTCGAAACAATTTGCAATTCTGTTGACTGTGATTAGAAAAAAATTGTTAAAAATTGAGAGGAAAAAAAAATTCCAGGATTTCAAATTAAGGGGTTGCATTATATCTTATAAAAACTGTATTTTAATTTATTAAGTTCACCTGTAGTACATTAGGTATCATGCTTACATACAACATCTGAACTTCAGGTTTTAAATTTTGTTTTTTTCTCCTTTCCCTACACAAAATGGGTTTGGGGTAGGATTTCTTGCAGGTTTAATTTATCCCTGTGTCTCATTCTCCTGTGTCTTCACCCATCTTCATGCTCATTGCATCAATTCCTCATCTTTATTTTTCTCCTGCTTTACTGAGAAAGGACAAAATTATGTTCATGGGGATGTGTATCTGCTATTCAAGCCATAAACAATAATAAATTAATTGATTTTACTTTCGGCATTGCAAATATTCTGCATAAATGCAAATTATGTCAAATTAGAGATTTCATTAAAAATACGTTCAAAATATGTTTTATAACAAGACCATATTTACTCTGAAATGTTTTTACTTTTCAGGGCTGTAGCAGTATTGCCAACCATTTTATACCTTGTAATTGGAATTTTGAAGGAATCTGCTTCAAAAAATATTGGTGATCAAACAATTTTGGCAAACAGTGAACCCATTTCGTCCGCTTTGCGCTGTTTACGTTCATTGGCTACAGACAAATATTGTAAAGATACACGTTCAGCTGACAAGTGGAAAAAGTTACTTCAGAGTGCTTTAGTGAAGATTATTGAATTAAGTAGAGAAGGTGAGAGTAAATTCTGTATCTATTTCAATTTTACCAAACAGCCTAAATAATTTGACAGATTTCCAAACTGTGAGGCGTTATTGGATTCTTCTTAATTTCCCAAGTGACTCAAGTATTATGAGACTGATTTAGGGTTTTATAAATTTTTGTTGGAGAAATTGTAAATTTATTATGATGCCTTATTAGTACATTATTTCATCTTGTTTTAACACTTGTTATGGTCTGATTGTTCATATTAAATAGTATTCTCATTCTTTTAAGATGTTCAGGAAATCAAGTGTCACGTTAACTTCCTTCGATTTTAGCTTATGTTGATTATTTGATGTCAATTATTTTGTAAGCAATTTTCATAGTCAATGGAGTATCTTCATATCGATGCATGTTTTAGACTTTGTCTTTGGATTCTAGTTTTTATCAATTGTGTTCAATCTACCTCTGTGAAATAAGAGATAATATTCATTTAACAAACAGCATTTAAACATCAGCTAAGTTTAGTGTTCCAGGATTCAGAATTTTATCTAAAGTTGTTGGATATGCCCAGAGTTTATATAATCACACTTAAGGAAATAATTTGCAACCCAATATATTTATGAACCAAAATTTCAGATTTTAGTCCAATGAAAATAGATGAATCCACAACCTGTTGGCAGTAGCTGTATTCATTTTACATTCTCCCCCAGAGGTTATACTAGCTCCAAACCTACAATGTTTGTGTGTGAATCAGTTTCAACAGTGTCTACAGAATGGAAACCTCAGGGTAAGTTATTAAAATGTCTTCCATTTATTTGTATTTTTGCTTATCAAATACAATATGTTTGAATGTTATCTAAGAGATCAAAATAATAAAAGTAATTATAAAAATATTATATGCAGGGCACACATTTCAATGTAATTTTAATCTGCAATTCTTATCCGTGTCTCCTTTCAAGGAGGCTTTTTTATGGACTGTGAATAGTTTATACGTTTACTGTAATTTTTCTTGTTTAACCTTCCTATTGTGAATACATAAAATATTATGTTCACTACAGTTTATCCAGAATGTAGTGTTTTTTAATTCCTGGACAGGATCCTCATTAATCCTCTATTTCATTATAAAATTCAGTTTCCTTAAAGAAAAAGAAAATCTGTATTTTGGTTCCAATTTTGCTTTGACACATTTATGGTGATGCTTGATTTGTCTCAAGTATACAATTTACTCAACAAAGATAGAAGGTATTGCTGAACTTGGAAGTTTTGTTTGCTCTCACAAATTGTGCTCTAAAATGGTTTTAGTTGATCATTATCATCATCATCATCTATTGGTGTTTAAGCTTAACAGCTTGTTCCATTATTTAAGCAGTATTCCGGGTAGTGAGACTTCCAGGTGTTCCTGCTATTGCCACTTCTTTCGTGGTCTCCCATCGTCTCCACTCCCTGCTAGTTTATATTTCCATATTAGTTTTGGCCATCTGTTGTTCATTCTTTTAAGGTGATCTTGCCATTTTCTTTGAGCGTTTTCTACTTCCTATACTAAGTTTTTAGGTTCTTTCTAATGTATTTGTTTCTCAGTCTGTCCCTTCTTGTAACTCCTACAAGGTGTCTCAGAAACTCATATGTGCTGTTGTATTTTTTGTTTGTCTCTCTCTTTCATTATCCATGTCTCAGAGCCGTACATAGCTAAAGGTTTAGCCATTATATTGTGAATTTTTAGTTTTGTTTTTGCAACCATTCTCTGCCAAAGTGATGTTTAATTGTTCCAAAGATTCTGTTGAATTTATGCAATTTACTTTCTAAATCCTCCTGGGGGTGGCTAAATACACTTATGATATTTCCAAGATATGAAAATTTGTTTACTTGTTCCTCTATTTCTCCATTTATTACAATTTTGGCTCTCTTCTGTTCTTTGCCATGCAGTGCCATAACTTTTGTTCTTTAAACTGATATTTTCATAGAATATTTTGGGGCCAGTTTGGCAGTTCAAAAACTGCTCTTTGTAGATCATCTTTAGAATCTGTTATGATTGGTCGTCAGCTTGTAAGATTGTATCTCTATTTTTTTGTCTTTCCTGATTTGGATACCCTGTTTAATTTTCTTCCTCCAATTTCTCACTAGGTTGTTGATATATATGTTGAAGATAGTAGGAGATAGACCACACTGAAGTTGCTTTAAATATCGAGACCAAAGAATGACGCAGTTCACAAACGCAGCATATTCCTTTGTCAACAGCTTACATATAATTATTTCAACAAGATTATTGATACCGCATTATGCCAGTGATACTCTAAACCTTTTGTTAAAAATGCAGCTTGCGATACATTTCTAATTTTCACTAACACTCCAAGGACAATATAGAGTATTTCTGAATTAGTCTGATCATAATCAAATGAGTTTTTGAGTATTAGGTATGAACAAACAAACTTAAAAGGTACACATTCAGACACATTACATCCTTTGCATTCATGCAGTCAAGTAAACATTAAAAAAAATAGAATTCTTATATTTACTTTCTAAGGATCTTCACTATATTTTTCATTTATTTCCATAAAAAAAAATAAATTCAAGAAAGCAGACTGAAGTATTTTTTCAACCAAGTCGAACAAATTCATTCACCATGTTGTGTAATATGACACTTACCGGAAGGTCATTATAAACTGTATTCTACTTGTCAAAAGTACATCATTGTCTTTTTTCATTTGCTTTCAATCTGGATTTTAACATTGTCAGCAAAAAGAGTAATCTTCATGTTTCAAAACTAGAAACAAAGTGAATATACGTGGTTGTGCTATCAAGTTGAATCTTGATAGTTGGGAGGTAGAATATTTTTAGACAAAGATTTATCTGAAAATAGATGTGTTTCAGGTTCATGGTGTTCCAGTTAAATAACATCTATTTGACAATACAGAAGTTCGTATCTGTTACATTCACAAATATTGTGTGTCAATAATTTCTTTAATTATGTAGAATTTCATGATCTTTCATAATTTTTAATTTTTTGTTAATTTATTAAGTGTGTGCAGACATTACGTGCTATCTTCACTCACTCGGATAGATGTGTAGCAATACCATACATACAAGCATTAGCTCCACATTTGCTACACTTTTTGTGCACAATGTGCAATAAAGAAGTGGCTTCCGAGTCTGAATTACTCTTAATTTTGGAAAGTATTCAGTGCATGGAAAGTCTAGTATTAATCGCTGAAAGCAAACATAGTAAGTATGTGCCTGTAGGAATACAAATTCATAGTTAAATGAGGGGAAATAAATAAAGCATACTGCTATTGCTTTAGGAATAATAAACTTGTGAAGTAGATTTTGATAAATGATAAAATTGCCTGAACAGTATTGCTGCTCATATTCTCAATAAAAATTCATTATTGTTCATTTAGATTTAGATTATTTATTTATCCATTGATCATAACATATGAAATGGGGAGAATGGCATTATATATAAATAGAAAAAAAAGATTAAACATTTCCTATAAATGTAATAAATTCAATACTTTTTTAATTTTTTAAATTTTTTTCATATTATGCAGTCTACTTAAAAAAGTATTTTTCGCTGTTTGAAAAATATGTCTTGCCATTTTCAGCTTGTACTTGCCCTTCAGGACACTGAACTCGTTATCATATCGAGTGCAATTATTATTATTATTATTATTATTATTATTATTATTATTATTATTATTTTTTATTATTATTATTATTATTATTATTATTATTATTATTATTATTATTATTATTGTTTTATTATTATTATTCATATTAAGAGCAGTGTTTTATTTTGTGCAGCCTTAAAGTTTTTTATGCTAATTGTTTTATTTTTTGTTGCCTAAAAGTTTTTATTTATTGGTTTTATGATTGTCATCAAAAAATTGTAAAATCTGTGCATAATGTAAATTTATATGTAGTTCATTAACATTATAGAAAAAGAATTGTAGTGTTTACAAAAATAAATTTTCTGCAGGGTGCTATAGCTAATAATAAATAATAATAGCTAATAGAGTGTAATGCTAACTTGAACTTCATTAAACTTTTTTAGGAGTACAGGTTCTTAATTTGTTGGTGCCAATTCTGGTTAATTACCTTTTAATGGATACTGAAATAAGAAATTCTAAACAACTTGTTCGTACACTCCATGAGCAGTGTCTTCAGAAACTTATGCGAATAGGACCATTATATCCTCAGGTATTTAACATTAAATGCTCTTCTTTCTTTATCTTCATGACCCTCGCTTTTTCTTTAACTAAAGCACTGTGTTGAATTTAATTTAGTGATAATGTATTTTTTTACCTTATATTTCTTGTGTTCCAGTTTCACTTCATGTTTTTCTTCAATTTTGTATTTTTTTAATAACGTTAAATGATAATTACATTATTTAGACTGCAATAAAAATAATGAGCTTGCCTGTTTTGTAGGAATTCAAGACTTTGATGTCTCGATCAAGTGAATTGCGGACTAAGTTGGAGGCAGCAATTAGAGCCAATCAACAACAGGCTGAAAAGAAAGAATCTTATTCTTCCAATACCACAAAATTGCATACTTTTCAACCCCCTACTATAAAACTGAAAACAGACTTCAGTAATTTTACATGTTAATCCTAATTATAATTAGAAATATAATACTGAACATTCCAGTCTTTGTATATATGTGAGAGTGACATTTTAAAACTTATAGAATTGAAAGGGAGTTATGGCCTCACGAATGGTGCTGAACTAGTGATGAAGTTCTTTAGCAAAACATATGGTCATGTGTTGCAGCAATTTTATTTACAAAAGGATAAAATAAATCAGTTGAATTTAAAAAAAATTAATCTTTCACGCGTGTTTGAAAAGCCATAAAGTAAAAGTCAAATTTACACTGTAAAATGATGTGTAAATGAATAACTGATAAGTTATCATTTTTTTTTCTCCTTTTATTGTTTTGTGGGTTCTGTGTTTATTGTTCAAAATATCTAATTGATCCATGATGAATTTTCTTCCAACTTGATTGAAAATTATTTTAATTTGAATTAATGTGTTTGAATGTTGTGTTAATGAACAATACATATTTTTATAACTTAACATGCAGTTAATTGTTGCTTCATAGGTGGAAAAGGTCCAGGAGAAAAAAATAACAAAAGACATAAACATTGATTTTACCCTTAATATTTCTAGTTTTTATGCATCTCATCTTAGGTTCAAGATTTTAAAGTTTGACATAATAAATATTTTTTCATTAAAGTCAATGTTTCTTCTGAATTTACCTGATTAACTTTTGCATACACATGACTAATTCACAATAATGCTGCTGATTTTTCAACAATTGAAAGAAATAAAGATGATTGCAGATTATTTGTTTAATTGATAATAAAATGTAAATAAGTACAATATATCAGTGTTCCTTCAATGTTTTCAGGCCTCAGATTTCCTGACACAAGTACCTTCTTACAAAACATCTGTTCAAATTTTCTTCAAATATAGTGTGTTTGTTGTTACTCTGATGTTTAGGTACATAGAAAAACCCATGCGAAATCATGATGTTCTACAATATAAAACATCTAAAAAGTCAAAGATTGACTTAGATTTCTATGTAACATCAATAAAACATTCACGTCTGTACATGTGTTACTTTAGTGTAGTAAATAAATAATATTCAGAGAAACCCCTTGATACACTATGCAAACATTTTCAGACTCACTTTGTTGCTGTTTATAAAGAAACACTTCTCTGACACATAGGTATGTAAATTAAATATTTTTATTGGCTGTACTGTAATGGTTAAAACTATAATTCTTTGATTGTGCACTTCAAAGTTAGGGGCCATTCAGGATGTCAACAGTATGTCTGTAGTTTACAAATTCTACTGTGTTCCAATGTTTAAATAACACAGAACCAAGACCTCTAAAGATTTTTGAAAATTATAAAATCATAAAAAGAGCAGTGGTCTTTACATGAATTTAATATTTTTGGTTTAGGTGGATTTCACTGGAATAACACCTGGATTGTCGACCATCATTTACTCCAAATTTAGTAATACAATTATAATTCTATTTTGAAAGAACCGTTATAATGATGAAAATATGTGTAAGATACTAGAATACCTTTCTAATGCTGTTGTATTATATGTGACATGTAGATAGCAGTATTCCTTTTGTACAATTTTGTCACTATTTTGTATTGAAGAAACAGATTTAAATTGAAATTTCAAGAAAATACTATAAAAATTGGTTTAAAAAGTTTGTGAAAAATATATATTAACTTTTCTGTTTTTTTTTCCAGTAGAAATAAATTGAAAGACAGAAACCTTAGTTTGTGATCATTACTTCGTCCTTAACACTCAAGTAGAATTTTTTTTATCTTAATTTAAAATTGTACATCAGGAAATAGCATACAATGGAGATCTTGAACAGGGTTCAAACATCCACAGAAAGTATTCAAATAACTGGTTGATCATTTTGAGATCCTTAGGAGGTGGATTTTTATGCCAATTTTTTCACTTTTATGATAATCTTACAGAGTTCTAATATCTATAAAATAGTGTTTCTTCCAAACTGTTGGAAAATGATTTAATGAAAAATAAATTTCCAAAACCTTCATCCGCACCTGCAGAACCATTTGCGGTATTAATTGGATGCTAGCCATGAAAATCTACATTGCTTCATAATATAAATATAATTTTTAGCATTAGGATGAAAATTAATAGGTTTTGATTGGGCACTTTTGCATTTTAATTTTACATTAGCTCTTGATTGAAAAGGCAGATATTCTATGAAGAAATGAAAAGCAACTGACATTAATGAAAGAAACAATATTCATTGAATCTTTTAATTAGAAGAACTAGTGGTGCACATACGTTCTTGCATAAAATCTAAATTTGCAACAACATTTTTCAACAAAAAATTTGGAGATTTTTTTCAGAAAATGTTTTTTATAAATTGCATTAATTTTAGGTAGAAGGCATGAAAAAGATGAGTTTTTGAAAAATTGAACATGACCTTTTTTAAAGATCTGATTTTTCACAACAAATTTTGTTTACAGCAGAAATCTATCTAATTTTATTTATATATGTTTCAATATTTATATTAATTACATGAATATGCATCAACAGGAAAAATTTGGCCAAATGTGCACTAACATATTACTCTATATAGCATATTAAAATAATAATAATATTTATTGAGTCACAAATACAATTTCAATCGTGTATGATGAGTCAGATATAGGAGTGAAGTTACATTTACTGTCCAGAAATCAAAACAATGGGGACCATCTCAGCATTTGCTCAAAGGATCAAGGAAACTGGACAAAAACCCTGATCAAGTTGGTCATTGATCTTACAATAATAATAATAATAATAATAATATAATAGTAACAGTAATAATTATAATAGTAATAATAATAGTAATATCAATTATAATAGTAATAATAATAGTAATATCAATTATAATAGTAACAATAATAGTAATAAAATACTATTCATTCAGAAATGATTTAACGATATTAATGATGCCTAGTGCATTTAGAAATTCAGGATGAAGGAAATAGAATTTGGGTTTGGCATTCTCCTTCTACATCAGTCCAACTGCAATTAACACAGGCAGGATGGGATATGGCAGTTCTTTTTTCTGCTTCAACTTGAACAGTCAACAGAGAATCAATGGGATTAGAATTTTTATTTTTGTTTTTTAAGGGAGGTAGTGATGTGATTTGTGTATTCCTTCACACTGTAGAACATGTTGTTAACAGGAAAGCTTTCAATTTACTTTTTAAATCTATTATTGTATTAATATCTTTAATATCATGGCTCAATTTGTTGTAAAGTGTAATGCCTCTATTAGTGTACTTTTTGATAAAGTGTAGTTTCAGATTGGGGAACATGTAGGTTATCCTTTTGTCAGTGTTATAGTTGTGTACATCAGAATTTAGAGTGAAAGTGTCTTTGTTTTCCATGAGAATCTTCTTTGTGAAGACAACTATTTCAAATATGTACATGCAGTGAGTGGAAGAATCTTAATTTTTTGAACAAGGGTTTGCAAGACTCCAGCTTATGAGTGCTGGTCATTGTTGAGTATTCTTTTGATAATAAATGACGAGTGCTTTCAGGGCATTTCCCAAAATATTAATCACATTTCAAGTGTGAGTGCACATTTGCATAATACATTGTCCTAAGAGTCTCAATGTTGGAGCTTGACCTGAGGGTGTATAGGGCATAACAAGATTTGGTGAGCTTCTTATTAAGATTTGAAATGTGAGCATTCCATTTTAGGTTTTCTTGGATTGTTAGACCAAGGAAGGTAGTTTCCTGTGATCATTTTTACAAGATTATTATTTATGAGCAAATGTTGGGAGAGTTTTTCTTTGATCGATTCATGAAATTTAGAGAGACTGTTTTGCTGGTGTTTATGATAAGTTTGTTGTCTTGAAACCATTTTACTAATGCATGCAATGTTTCTTGAGTTTCTTTTTCTAATAATTGTTGCGTTTTTGCTTTATGATTATGTTTGTGTCATTTGCAAACAAAATTGTTTTGTTATTTTTAAAGCCAAGGCATGTCATTTTTATATAAGGAATAATATTGGCCCTAGGATGGATCTTCATGGACTCACAATTTATCATCTGAGGTTGGAGTAGATGAGGAGATTTTGTTATCTTTAGTGTGCTGGAGGGTAACATGGCTACGGTTTGATAAATATGATTTAATCCACTGGCCTGCAATGCCTGGATCCCTAGCATTTCTAGTTTTGTTAAAAGTATGTGATGATCAATAATGTCAAAGGCTTTTGACAAATCTAGGAAAAGGCCAATGGAATTTCTTCTGATTTAGTGCAATAAGTATGTCATTTAAAAGGAGAAAATGGCTGTCTCTGTGATCTATTACACCTGAAACCATGTTGTGCATTTGTGAGGATATTATTTGCATTGAGAAAGTGTTTGAGTCTATCATTGAAAAGCTTTTCCAGAATTTTGAAAATCCTGATAGCAGGGAGATAGGTCTGTAGTTCATGGGATCATAACTATTGCCCTTTTAAACAATGGTTTAACTTTGCCATTTTGAATACATTTGGGAATATGCCTGTTTTAGAGTGATTGCAAATATGAGACAACGTTGCACTATATATGGGGCACTGTGTTTGATAAGAAAATCTGGAATGTTGTCCAGGCCTGCTGAGAATTTATTCTCCATTTGTCCAATGATTTTAAAAATTTCAGAGGGGTGGTTTCATATAAATATATGGAATTTGCAATTTGTAGAACCATTAGTGTTGGTCTGGTGTGTGTTATTGTTTAGGAATGTTGAGATACTAATTTTTACCAATTTGAAAAGTGTTCATTGAATATGTTAGCATTTCTTGTGGGTCTTGTAAAGTTTGGTTTTTGAAGTGGAGCTCTATATTTTTCTGTTATTGTTAGTTGGTGCTGTTGTCTTTTAATAATGTCCCACATAGCTTTTGTTTTGTTACGTGCATTTGCAATGTACTTGTCATTTGTCATAATTTTCTTGTTTGATTACTTTTTTAGATTGAATTGTATGTTTTGTAGTATGAAATGAAGCTGAGGTTACATTTGTTCAGTGTTAGTATTTTATACATGTTGCATTTTCTTCACAAGACACTTTGATGCCTTTAGTAATCCACGTTTGTTTTATTATTTTGAATCTTTCTGAGTTTTTGAGAAGCTGTCATTAAATGTCTAAGTATATATTTGTGAATGAGTTAAACTTATCGTTGTGTCATTTGTCTTAAATACTTCATTCCAATCTTGTAATCTGAGTAAGTTTTGGAATTTTATTATGTTTCTTGGGAATAGTTTGAGTTTCTTGGTAAGTTGTCTGTTCTGTGATTTTGTTTCTATTTGAAGTGTTAGAATCTGGGCAGTGTGGTCACTGAAGCCGTAATAAATGTAGCAACAGAAAAACTATTATTATTTGCATCTATTATTATTTGATCTATTGCAGTGCTACTATTTTTGGATACTCTGGTTGGTGATTTATGGTTGTTTGTAGATTGTATGATTTTAGTAAGTCTTTAAATAGATTTTCGTTACTGGATTGAGTGAGGCAATTTATGTTGAAGTCACCGCAAAGAATAATTTTATACTGTCTGCGTCCTTTAAGTTTTGATTAGAATCATTTCTAGGTTTTTTAGGAAGATTTTCAGATTTCCAGTTGGGCTCGACTGCATAGAACCCATGTTTTACTCCAGTTAAGTCTGTGATAGATATTTCAAAGTCTTTTCTTTTATGAGGTGAGTGTGATTGGTGTAGGGTGCAAAACTAATTTTATCTTTAATAAAATGCATGTCCCACCATATGCATGATGTCGTTGTTAATATTTCGACATGAGCTGCTAGCTAAAGAGAAGCCTGGTATGTGTGTGTTGTCTAATTGTTCCTTGGTCAGCCAGTGTTCTGTAAAGCATAGTATTGAAATGTGGTTGAGCTTCTCCTCTAGTAATACTTCTATGTCAGTGAGTTTGTTTTTCAGTGACTGTACGTTTGGATGAAGAATGTAGATAGTTTTATTTTTGTTAATTTTGCTTTCCTGCTGATGTTTGCTGCTACAGGTTATAAACAGGAGTGGGTTTAGTTGCAGTGAAGTTGTACTTACGGATGGGATGGGGAGTAGGATGTGTAGAGTTGGCGAGGGTAAATGAGGTATGGAGATCAGAGGAGGTACTGAGAGGCTAAGAGAGGTGTGAGGCTGGTGAAGGAACTGGAAAGGGTAAGAGTGGTGTGGAGGCGGTGAAGGGATGTGGAGTGGTAGGAGAAGGACTGGTGAGGGTAGGAGAGGACTGGAGGCTGGTGGGAGAGAAGTGGAGTGGGCAACGCAGTGTGGATGGAGAGGTGGAAGGATGGGTGGAGATGGATGTGGGATGACAGGGGCTCCCAGTAAGTGTGAAATGAGCATGGCTCCTAGTTTGTGTTTGCCTAACTGGTTCATGTGGAGACCATGCTGAGTAAAATGTTTTCTTGAGAGGTTGTCAAGATCAATAAGTGTAATTGGTGTTCCTCTCAAATGCTGTTTTATGTGATGGTTTGTGATATTAATTTTGTTGTTGATAGGAATGTTGTTGTGCCAGGGGGGCAGAGTGGTCATGATTACTTTAGTGTGTTTGGCAGTCTCTTGTATTTTTGTCAAATGTTTCTCTGTATCAAAGTGACTGCCAGAGTTTATGTCATTCTGCCCACCTACAATTATTACTGTGTCCTGTTGTGTAAAATATTTTGTATGAGTGTTTAAGTCCTCAATTACATGTGCCATCGTGGCACTAGGCTTGAATATACCTGTAACTGAGAACTTTGACGGGAGTTTCTCTCTCACAATGGAGGAAAGGTTCCTACCATGGCTGTCAGCTAAGATTAAAATTTTACGTGAGTGAGAGAGAGTGTTATTTGTTGTTTTAGTCTTGCCCTCTGAATTGTGTTTTTGTTGAAATTTTGATGGCAGACTATTGGTAAATGCGTGCCTATTTTTTACTGGTTGTTGTGGTTTGGTGGGAAGCGGTGGAATATTCTTGTACATGTCAAGAAATTTGACTTAGCAACAGGGAAAAAATATGCAAAATCATAGAAATACGCTCCTTACTCATAAATCTTTGGATAAATATGTCCCTTTTGTCCTTGTCCTTTTTGTCAAATTTGTCTCTTTGTTCCCCTTGGCTCATTTTGTCCCGACGTTCACCTTGTCCCGTTTTGTCCCCCTGCCTCATTTTGTCTTTTGTTCCCATTGTCTAAACCGCTCCCCCATTTTGTCCCTTTCTTCCCCTTTTCGAATTTTGTCTCTTTGACCTTTCCCCGCTTTGTTCCACTTGTCCTCATTTTGTCCTTTTCGTCCTTCCGCGCACTGCGATTATCTTAATTGTTATCTTGCCAAGACCCTTCACCAACAACTCTTGCTTTAGAACATCGAAAGTAATGACAATTCTTAACCCTTGAGGTGATACATGTTTATTTTGAATAACTAGAAATAACTCGGCTCCGCAATCGCTCCGCCTCGCAGTTAACCTGCGGCCTCGTCTTTAAAGACTAATTTAGAGGACTTGTTACATAAATAACTATTATTGCGGAAGAAATTCTCAACCTTCAATATTGTAGTTGTAGGAAGACGAAAACAATTTAAACTATTGCTATTTTCGATTGATTCCCGCTAAAGTCATAAAGTCCGTAGTGTAGTGCAAGTGTTTTCCTCGGGAGGAGGCAGTGATCTTCCCCCGCTGAATGGCGAGATCCAACGCCGACTTACCGTCGGCTAGCGGGGTTTTCTACAACCGATTATCTCCCACCAGCGGGGCACCGCCCCAGCCGGGACTAGCTCTAAATTCCCGACATGTGTGGAAGCGTAGTGCATGTAAGTGTGTGACGAAAGGGTGCGCGGTCCGTGGCCCGATTATTAAGGTACTGCTCCCGCTTTCGCGTGTCGATCGGAGAAACCACGGAAAACTACGGATCCGAGCAGCCGACCGCTAGAATTCTCCTCCAGAGAATGGCTGAATACGAGCCGTCTAGCTAGTGTCGAAAAGTCCTCCATGGTGGGTACTCGAACCTTAGGACCTCTAGGTGAGAGTCGCTGCAGAGACGGCGGCAATGTTGGATCGGAGCCAACTCATCCGACAAATTCGATTTCAGCGTCCGTGGTACAATAATCATTATTGTTTAAGTGAAGTATTGTGGAGAAATTATTTTGCTGTCCGGCCTGGGACAGAAAGTCTCGAGTCACGCAGCGACTGGTCACGGACGAGCGACGACGCGAAGCGGGTGGGGGCGGAGGGGCTCCGCAGCCTTGCCCCTTCGCTGCGCGAGGCCACGCGCGGGCACTGAAACTGGAACTCACAATCGGAAAAGAAACTAGTCATTCGAGTTTCCCGTGGAGGCCAGTGTCACTTCGTGGGAGAGTCTTGTTTGCTTAAAAACAACAACAACAAAACGGACATATGCATTCTTTACAAGTGTGTTTTACTCTATTCTTACACGAAATTTACAGAAAAACTCCAGGGCCATTTTTGGGAAAATTTTGAAAATGTCCCAAGGGCTTCATGTGAAGTACCCACAAAAATTAATGAATGTTTTTCTAAATCGTACAGCTTCAACTCAACTCAGATCGAAAGGAATTTATTTTGTTTGAAAAAAAAAAAAAAAAAACTACGCATAGTTTAGGTGCCAGTGTATTTCTTTAACATATACCAGACGGACGGACGTTTTAAAAAATAAAAAATAAAATAAAAAAAGCTTTTTTGGCATCAGATGACCCCAAAGCGTGTATTTCCAGTGGAATCTCGAAATCGATTTTCCGCAGCATTACATAACTTTTTCTATTCTCGGTATATACGTACGTAAATTGTGGGAATTCTGATGTGGTGTTGTTGACGTTCTTATGAGAAGAAATAAAAGAGGTCATCTTCGTCAACATATTATTTTTATGAAGATAGCCGGCTTTCGACGGCTTTGCCGTCATCGTCAGTCTCGGTGCTTTCGGCAAAAGTCGGTAGACGATGACGGCAAAGCCGTCGAAAGCCGGCTATCTTCATAAAAATAATATGTTGACGAAGATGACCTCTTTTATTTCTTCTTATACGTACGTATACGACAAAGTAAATCACACGCGATTGTAGGTCAAGACAGGTGAGATAGCTGCTCAAAGAATACCTCCGACTTAGGTGGCTCGGCATCATTTGAGGTCACTATAGTGTCTTTGACCGGGAGGTCCTGGAGTGCGAGTCCCGACGGTGGCAGGATTTTCCACACTATATATACTCGACCACTATAGCTAGGTCGAAGTCAGCCGTTGTCAACCGCTAGAGAATTTTAGCGGCTGTCTGCTCTGATCGGTAGTTTTGCGTGGTTTCTCCGATCAACACTAGGCGAATGCCGGAGCAGTTCCTTAACAAACGGTACACGGAGCGCGCGCGATCTTTCCTTCCTCTTCCTTGTCCTTATCCTTTACTAACACACACTTACATGTACTACTTACATATACCAGACAAGTTGGAAACTTAGAGCTTCTCCCGGCTGGAGCGATGCCCTGCTGCTGGGAGGCTTCTGATTGGATAAATCCGCGCTAACTGACGTGTAGACCGACAAAGCTGGCTCAGGCCATCAACTGATGTCACTGCAGTTCCTCTGCCCGGGAGGTCCCGGGGTTCGATTCCCGAAGGTAGCAGCGTTTTCAACACTAGCTAGACAAGTAGGTCGAATCCAGACGCTGTTTGAAGGAGAATTCTAGCGGCCAGCTGCCCTCATCGGTATAATTTTCCATGGTTTCTACGATCAACACAAGGCGTCTGCCGGAGCACTACCCTAACAAACAGGCCACGGACCGCACGCGATCTTTCCTCCCTTTTCCTTGACCTATCCACATCCTTTACTTACACTCGCATCCTCTACACTACTACTACTACACATGTCGGGAGCTTAGAGTGCCCGGCTGGTGCGGTGCTCCGCTGGTGGGAGACACCTGGTTGGGAAAAATCCCGACGTAGATCGGCGCCGTATCTCGGAATCCAGTAGGGGAAAATCACTGTCACCTCTCGAGATAAAAAACATGCACTACGCTGATGTGTCTAATGACCTTTGCATTTGGAGCGCTCGGGAACACCAATAAAAGAATTCCTCTTCCAGTGAGCCTAAAGAGTTTTCAACTGGGAAGCTACAGCAAGAACTTTACAGTACACGGAGAGAAATGTTATGGTACAGTGAACAATACATGTTTAGTAAGCATTCATACAGTAAATACAATTATTCGTGAGGTCAAATTTACTAAACAGGCTTTGGTTTCGTTTAGTACATAATTTTTTTTTAAATTTTAAATTTAAAAAATACAGGAGGAAGAAAATGGGCGTTAAATCAAAGTTAAGCTCTTTATACATCTCGTGTCGTCACAGTCACTAAACGCTGTTTAGTAAATTCAAAGTACAGGAGGCAAGCATAGGGGCGTTAGCATCGAGGCTGTGCAGCTCTCTCAGCTTTCCCGCGTTTTCATAAATCTGACCAATTGGAATGGTTGAACATACAGCACGTGCAGCGGAAGAATCTTCAGAGCCTCGTTTCCTTCTCATCGCTTCTCAATGAGAGAAGTTCCTGAGAAGTTCTCTTCATTCATTACTCTTCCTGGTGGAGCCCAGATGGTGTGTTCGTGAACGGCGAGGATTCTATCTTTATGTGTTATATCATAGTTTTACTTTAACATAATGGCACACATAATAAATAGTGTCTCGGATCTACTTAAGATTTGGGGATTCTCTGAATATATTGCAGCTTTCGAAGGTAAGTCGAGATTATAAAGTCATCAAATATTAGCTGTGTAGTTTATAGGTTAAGATTATAAGTACTAATACTAGATGAGCAACCCAAACCCGTCATGTGTGTTTTCATTTGTACTTGGTTCTTACAGCAGAACCCAGCAAATATAGTAAGTTTCCTTATTCATGTAAAACAAAATTCTCATTTAATATTAAAATTAATATTTACGTGACCCGTGTACTGAATATTACTATATACGCATCAGTTTACAGGACGAATGGTTTAGTAACGCGCACTGCGACCTGTTTAGTCAGTATTACTACATGCAGTCGTAAATGCCGTTCGTTTGTATGTCCATTGCGACCTGTTTAGAATTAGTAAATACGACTACCGCGGTCGTCAACGCTATGATTCGTTTAGTACAGTCCACCAAACGCAGTTCGTTTTTGAGACCATACATGCTTAGTTCGATGAACGAAACGGCCATTTCGTAAAAGCGACTAAGCACTTTGTTCTACGAAAATTTACTAAACCATTTAGTTCCATATACTACGTGATCAATAGCATGGATTAAACATTTTCTCCGTGATCAATGGCTTTATTTTAACCAATTTCTTCACTGTTTATTTCAATCTACGTGTGATACTTTGATGTACTGTTCTGTATTCAGTACTCTGTTTGAAATTCCATCCTACTCGTTTACACTTCGCTATCCTTGCCCTAAATTGATGGCACCAGTTCCCGATTCGTCACATACGAGAAGCAAGATTTTTTTGGGTTATTTAAGGTCGCATCAACATATAGGTCATTAGCGACCTCTATTGGAGTAAACGTTATGATAACTGTGGAAATGAAACGATATGGTGTAAAAGATCGAAGTGTATGATAAGGGGTAAAAGTACGAACACAAATACAATCATGCCCGAGGCGGGACTCGAACCCGCGACCCTTCGGTCTGAGATAGAAGCAAGATTGTTTGCATCCCACATTTCTTTCTCCGGATCTCGTATTTTTCTTGTGTGGGTTCATCCCCACTGGCAGCTCCTGGGAGTTGGAAAGATAGGCAGTGGTGCTTACCTACAATGATATAAATATGTGCTACTTTCATTCATTTCATTATTACAGTTTGTGCATGTTTCATCTGGAAATATAAAATGGACACTTAATTTTCATCGCACGCTGAATTGTCATAAAGTTCAAATCTTTTACAAGAACATTCGTTTTTTCTAGTCACGAACAGCTGCTGATAAACTTGGGAGGCCATTTAGATATACCTGAAAGCCGTTTTGTCGTTCATAAATACTGAACGCATTAGGCATTCTGTTTACAGAACTTTGTCGGGCTCCTATCATGGCCCTCCATTACTATGAGTCAATGTTTTACAATTTTTTTAGCAGCGTACGGGGTCCGATAAAGATCCGAGTTGCTGTTTGTTTCAGCGCATTCCAAATGTCTTTGTCATGATCACCATCAGAATATTTGTTTTAAGGGGAGCTGCTGTGCTTAGCATGTACACGTGAAGAGGTATCAGACCATAAAATATTATTTACATTTTTGTCCCTTTTTAAGAAAATTGCTGCAATTTTCTGGAGAGTCGGTTTACGATCTCCAGTTTTTTCTCTACTTCTTCTTGCCGGTTTCTTAACCGCTACTTGGGTCTTCCGGTGCGTAATCTTCTTTTCCAGTCTTCTCTGTTCTTCCAAGAATGAGGAAATCATTTCCACTTTGGATTATCTTCCTGTCTGGCGTTCCCGGGGCCCTTTTCTCCTTTCCTGGTTGCCATTCTAATGTTTTGGGGAGTCTTTTCTCCCATGTCCAAACCAAGTGAGTTGATTCTTTTTAATTTCCTCTATAATATGTTGTAGATTCATTATTTCCTTAACCCGTTCATTTCTAATTCTTTCCCTTCTAGATATTGTTGCCGCTCTTCTGAGGAAATCCATTTTCAGGGCTCTCAATTTTCTTGTGTTGTTCTGGAAGTTGCCATATTTCTGCTCTACACATTTAACACTTTCAATCATATATTTATATTTAATTTTGTTTTATTGCGTATATTTGGTTCCCAAATCGCTGGATTTAGGGCTCCTTAAATTTTTCTTCTTGTAATGAGTCGGGTTGCTTTCCATAAAAACCCTGTTTCCCTATTGTTGTTCCCAATTACTTTATGTTCCCTGTCGTTCTTATCATTTCTCCAGTTTCCATTTATTTATTTATTTATTTTACGTCAAACAACAGTTAAAAACTGCAACAGTTAACTTTTTTTGACGTAAAATAAATAAATAAAAATAAATAAATACCACCAACGTGAAGATCATGTACTCCCTAGGTGGATACGTGTTTTCTGCATGTTTAAGGTATACGTACCAGTGCGAGAAGTCTCGCATCTTAAACCCCACCCTCTTCCCTGTTTTTCCATTTCCATATTAAGCCCAAAATATATCTTTTTCTTCAAGATCTTCTTATCATCCGTCTCTTGTTCTATATGTCTCCTTGTAATTGATAGCAATACAATACACCCTTATTACAAACTATTCTTATTTTACGTTATTACCGAACAGAGTGTACATCAGAGGTACACCCGTGTAATTCAGACGCGTAGAACATCTTTCTTCAAAGCAAAGGTTTTTCCTATTTTCTTTGAGCGAAGACATCAACGACTCGACCCAAAAATTGTAGACATTTAGAATTCATTTTTAAGGCTTGCTTGTTCAAAGGAAAGTGTGGGAATATTGGAAAATCTTTCGATACTCATTGAGTTTCGCAAATGCATCTTCACCCGTTTTGGAGTGCTCATACTTCTTTCCCACGAAACTAGTTGATGGTAAACTTGATATCAGGAAGAGTAATTTAACAGTCTCTAATAACGTGTCTTTCAAACCATTATTTATGAGATATTTAAACAAATGTTTAGCTCGCAATCGTTTATTTTTGTTTCCATTAATGAACATTAGCTCTCCTTTGAACTTCTCTGTATCAAAGCTCGATAAAAACATTATCTTGTTTCGCCGAAAAACGTACAGTGGAAGTTAAGCGCCTCAGAATTAATCTATTTTGATCCACTTTCTCATTTGCTTTTGGCAGCAATGTGCGCTTCCGATAAATTTTTTGTACCAAATTTTAAATTTTGCCGAACTATGTTTCATTGAACACTTGTGCTTTTTAGCTTTTGCCAATACATTTTTTTAAAGCTTTAATCCCACATTCCTGCATCACACCATTTATTGAAAATAAGAGACAATGAAAGTAATATAGTCTGTGTCTTTTAACACTACCAGTCAATCACGGCTTCGGGTCTGAAAATAGAGGGTATTTTTCCCATCTGCCTTTTTTAGAGAAAAAATTTGTGTAGGTCTTTTAGTCGTAACTTCTTGTTTTCCCTCACAGCTGAAGTAAATTGCTGAAGTAAGTTGGGAATTGTAATAAAAATCTATGAGATTGTCCTGTAAAGCCATATTTCCTACAGTAAACAATAACACTTGTATTATTTATCAGCTATCGCTTAAATACTACAATACTTTGAACTAAACCCGATAACTAACATTAATTTATCACCTGTCAGATACAAAGAGCTGAATTTCTTGACCTGGATCGTTTCACTATAAGCTCGTCCCACAATAATATAGAATAAGCACAATATTTCAGCGTGTTCGCCAGTTCTGCAAGAACTCAACTGAACTCTTATTCTCTGACATGCAGACGTCGCAGAGATGTCACCGTCGCCCAAACCGAAAGCCCGCTGAGGACCAGAACAGCGGTCGGCATTCATGTTGGACGAACATTTATTTCACTGCCCGCAAAAACAGTTTAAAAATGATAGAACCAAATGGGTAAGCAACAGATTTATTATAATTACTGACTGACTTATTTTGCTCTCTTTTGTTCCTATTACTCACATGAGTCGTTAAGACATTTTAAATTTTATTATTAATACTATAGAGTATTTATTTTAGTTTTAAGGAAAACAATTTTCCACATCATCTACAAGACATTTATCTCCAAAAGTGTGAATTACACGAGCTGCTTGTGAACAGCTCCGATTGCCATAAATAATACCGCAAGCGGACCACTATTTTGTCACACCTCTCTTTTTTCTGTTTCTCCTCTATCTCTGTCCCCACCTCCTCTAGGAGGTGTGTCTGTCTGTCTGTCTCTCTCTCTCTCTCTTTCTCTCTCCCTCTCTCGAACGGTTGTTTTCGCCAGAACGCAGGCCTCTACCACAGGCCCCGATTGATCTTAAGTATTACCGAAAGTCCTCCAAGATACGTCTTGCATTTGCATTGATAGATAAATCTATCAATGTTTAGCGATTTGAGAGTATTTGGTTTGTTTAAGTTTCTGAATATTTTGAATAATTAACACGACTCACTGAATTAAATAAGTTTATTACAAAGCAGTTTTATAAAGATATCATTTACACACAAGATTCCTATAACATTTTTCTCATAACCGTGGAGGTGGGTCGGTCCACGTCCTGACGGGGGGAGGCAAAGAATGCTCTCAAGTGTTGCTTTCTCCGTAGTTCATCTTCTTACTTTTCAAGTCACATCATTCTTTTATCACCTTTTTTCTTCCTCACTGGCCTTCTCTGTATACTAAACGCAGTCACATGTGTTTGCCGTGCATGGCGACTCGTGTCGAAGGGAATGGATGTTCTGGGAGTTGATGGGCTGTGTATGCGTTCTCGACTGTCGCTTGACGTCGGTTTCTTCTGGGTAGACCTCTTCTAGTCTTTAACACCGCTGAGCCCTGGTCTGAGGAGAAGTCTCTGCCCTTTGTAGTCGTCCCTGCCTTTCTTTGACCTCGGCCTCTTCTAGAGGGCAGTCGGGAGTAAGTAGGGCCCTGTGTAGCCACGAAATTATTTTATTTAGACTTGTGAATTTAAGTTTTTTCTTCCATTACCAAAAAATCAGAAGTAGTCTATAGTACTCAATACCAAAACTGACTCTTCCTAACTCTTTCTTCGTTGATGAAATTCTGTCAGTTCGACTCAAGTTTAAAATAACCATCCAGAAATTGGTGTTTCAAGTTCTACAGACAAATTTGATTATTCCTCAGGTGTGATCTTATTTGATTTCTTCATTGGACTGAAAGAGCAAATTAGTACATAGTAGTGTCCCCGATGAATCGGCTCGGGCTCGGTCTTTGACTGAACTCCATGGTGAGCGAGGGGGGTCATGGCGGGGCAGCGCTGTGTCCCCACTATATCTCCGTGTCAACCCGCACCCCAGTGGGATGTCCCCTTGTTGGACTCCATGGTGGGTGGGGAGCAGGGCGACGAAACCGCTTCAATCTTATGGAGCATAAAACCAACCCCTTGCCCTCTTCCGGAAGGAAGAGGCGATGTTTTGAACGGACGGTGGATTTGGGAAGTTTATTTCTGAGAGAAGAAAGACAGAAAGAAATTACGCGTCTGGAACGAACGGTAAATCAGTGTTTGGTCTGGATTTTTTTTTTGATTTTTGTAATTTTTTTTATTTGTTGCGTCTACCATTTTGACGCAACGCGTCTCCAAGCCCGTTAAGGGGCGTTGAGCGCTTTGCGCTGGGGAGTCGCTCCTCCATTACATTGCGCAATTGTGGAGTAAATCTCCATTAACTTTCTGTCATGTCGCGTCACGTCGCAGTCAATTGTCAAGAGGACCGCCAGGTAGCATCTCCGCGTACTCGCCTCCTGCTACGCGCTCCTGCGTCACTACCCAGCGGCCAGAATTGGGAAGGAATAAGGATAGGGGTAGGGTTTAGGACACTTCACAGGGGTTGGACTAGCCCTTGTGAAGCAGCCAAACTCGTTTTGTTGGAACAAATTTCACATGAGATTCGACGGGAATCGAACCCGGACCTCAGTGGTGGAAGGCTAGCGACTTCGCTATGTGCCACGAGCGAGACTGTGCGAAAGCAAATCTGCTTACACCAATCCAGTGCGGATTCAGAAAACACCGGTCAACCTTAGACCTTCTCGTTGCTTTGGCAACAGAAATTTCAGCATCGTTCGTCCTGAGACTGCACCTTGTAACCGTATTAATTGATGTAGAAAAGGCCTGCGACATCACTTGGAGGTTCGGCATTCAGCAAACTTTGAACACGTGGGGATTGAGGGGGAGGCTCACCCTATTCTTCCACAATTTTCCATTGAATAGATCTTTCCGAGTTCGGGTTGGTGACAAACTGTCTAGTAGTCACCCTCTTGAAAATAACATCCCCCAAGGGTCTATGCTACATGTCACTATGTTTGCCATTGCCATAAACAGTATAGCATCATGCATGGGTCGTGCGAGATCCTGTAAAGGCTGTTTATGGATAATTTTACCATATTCTGTTCATCCAGCAACATCAGTGTGATCCAGAGGCAACTTCAACTGTGCTCAACAGCTCCACGAATGGAGCACGTCAAAAGTTTTAACTTCTCTATTACTAAATCGACTGGTGTGAATTCCGGCCTGATATACCACTTGCATACCAATCCAGTTCTTTACTTGGGAGGGAATCTGTTTCCATTCGCCGAATCTGCCAGGTTCCTGGGGTTCACTTTTGACAAATCCCTCACGTGGCACAAGTCCCTCTCATTTTCTTCAAAATTGATGTCCTCATCGATCTGGCTGGTGTCGGGTCCTTAATTTGAAACTGATATTTTAATTTTTGGGGTACTTTACATGAAGCGCCTCTGTCATTTTCAAAATTGTCAAAATCGTGGCTCCATTGTTTTTTTATTAATTTTTTGTTGGTGGATAGTGTGAAGGACGTTTAAGAGAATGGTGCAGGTCTCTTGCTCGTTGAAAACTGATTTTTCGAAAATTGCAAAAGTTGAAATTTTTTTCGGAGTCTTTCTACAACTACAATATTAAATATAGAGGTTTTCCCTTAACAAAATCTATTCCTTAAAGATTTTGAAATAAGGTCATGTACAATTTTTCGAAAATTTGAATACTTTCGCGTAATTTGCGTGAAAATACAGTGAGAAAGTAGTGTTAGTTGAGCATCACTAGTTACTACATCACGTTCTATTGGCTTCTCTGAACTACCTGAAACTGCTTCTACAGCATAGACAATATCAGGTCTATACTACAATATCAGGCCTGTACTACAGCTTCCGGGTCAATGACCCCCATCTCGATCAGGTTTTTCGTCCAGTTTCCCTGATCCATTGAGCAAATGCTGAGATGGGCCCTTGTTTTGCTTCTGGACATAAATGTAACTTCATTTTCTGTGCACGTCTTCTAGAATTCAGTGGGAAATACAATTATTCAAATTATCGTTTCCATGTTGTCGCGGCAGGAAGTAATAAGAGCCAAAATGTATTGCTTATTTATCTTTGAATATAGATTTTAAAAAGATTTTATTACATGGGAGTTTTTTTTCTCCCTTTCAAAAATTCAAAATTTAAGTAGTATATGACTTAGTGTAGGGATCACAGAATTTTGAAAATGTGCACACAATTCACTTTTCCCCATAGCACGTCATACGCAGTTTTTAACTGTTTTTGACGTAAAATAAATAAATAAAATAAATAAATAGATCCACACTTCTAATGCAGTTACGCTCCAACAGCTTGCCTACATGGAAATTTAGTATCAAAAAGATTCTCCTTGTGCTGTATTATCTTTTATTTTTGGAGTCACAACAAATCAGCAGGGATTCATACTGAACCGTTCCTAAACCTTTTTCGTGTAATGGGCTTGACTTATATGTATAGATCGATCATCCTCCTTTTTAATTTTGAAACCTAAGTAAGTCGACGCAGGCTTCGAAGGGATTTAAAATCCCTTTTCAAGTACACTAATCACATCCTGAAGTTCTCGATCACTATTGCAGCAATCAACCCATAATCTACATAAAGAAGAAAGAAAATCTCACAAGTGCTTGTTTTACGAAGAGACATGATTCTGCTTCACTTTTCTCTGGAATCCCAAACCGATATTATAATTACTAAATGCTTCATTCCAACAAAGGGGGGCTGTTTTAACCATATAGCTTTTCTTCAATTGGCACACTCTTCCATGACCATCATTGTATTCGTCAGGTTGCTTCATATACAGTTGTCCAGAAAGTCCCGTTAAAAAAATATTCCAAATTTTCTGTTGACCTTCATGAAAATGGCGGGTCTGGGAAAACTGCGACACCATACAGCGGCGTCTCCTACTGGGGTTGGCATTTCCTCGTTTCTCCACGTAATCTGTGAAACTATCGAGTCTGCCAGGAAAGCATCGCATGTTTTACACTAGAGTACATTAAAAGTGTCAAGTGTCTGTGTGTTCCATTCAATCTATTAAATGTACGTATACAGTGGCGTAGCTAGGGAGGCAGGGGAGGGCGGTGCGCCCCGGGTGACACCATTTTACGGGTGATACCAATTAAAATATTTTATAGTTTGAAATTATATAATTTTAATGATTTATTTAAAATATATATATATATATATATATATATATATATATATATATATATATATATTATACACAACACAATTAAATCATATATACCAAGAAAGCAAAGAAAAATAATGTAAAATAAAACGCGAAACTATAAGAAGTGAGTCCCAATTCTTCATTGGTCCAAGAGTTTCGATTTCGGTGATTATTTTATCGTCACTCTTATCGTTAATCTTGATAAAGAATTTTCCAAATTATCTTTAATATCGTGCAGATATTCTTGTATTTTTATTAAATAATATATAAACGATTGAGATACAGATATTTTTGTATTTAATTTAGGGGGTGACACTATTAGTTTTGCCCTGGGTGACAACAACTTAAGCTACGCCACTGTACATATGTAAAATTCAGTTTTGTTCAAAATGAATTTTAGCCACGGAACACGGCGGCGTAAACACTAGTGATGAACACGATCCAACATTTTTGAAAATGAATGAAACTCCTGGAATGCTCGAATTATTTAAGCACATATCCCTACGAACTAATGCCTTATACTTAATATTGCCCAGAAATGATAGTCCCTTGTAGATTTTTCTAAATATTATGATACACTAAAAAGCATTTTGGAGAAAAAAATGTTCGTTCATGAAAATACTGAGTTTATTGATTATCTCTGGGCGTGGAATTTGAATTGATTTTCCCCGCAGCCACTCTAGTCGATATTTAAATCAAAGTTGCGTTCCTTCAAGTCAAAGTGAACCTGGGACCATGACCTCTTGAATATTTTGAATAATGAACACCACTCTTTAAATTTAATAAGTTAATTCAAAGGTAATTTTAGAAAGCTATCATTTACACTCAAGATTCTTATAACATTTTATTTTGTCAACAGTACATAGATATTATCCGCGCACGTTTTCTTGAGCCCTGCTTGCTGTGCGCGAGGAGTGGGGAGTTTGGTTATTTTGATTACGAATTTAATATCACATTTTAGCTCGTTTTTCGATGCAAAATAGTTTCTATTGTATGGGATCGAACATTTCTGGATATCAGATTTTGTCCACAATGCTCGTTGCTATCATTTATTCTTGACACAACTAATGTTGGCAAAGGAGTGGGGGTGGGTATTGCGGGGCTCAAGAAAACGTGAGCGTATAATACCACCACCTTAGTTACAAAAAAATCGAAGATTACATCAACAGATAATGCAACATAAACAGACATGCAACATCATCATAAGTGACTTCATGACTTGTTGCAGGTTAACTGGAAGTAAAATTCCGAGTGTTTTTTGTTTTTGCCATAAACAAGACAAACCAGAAAATTACGAGTTTCAAAAGGTTACTCAAATTTTAACGAAATAACAATAAATACGATTGATTGATTTTTTCGTGTTTCCGGGTGCGTCAACTGCTTCGGTCATTAGTCCCGTTAGTGTAGTGCTTTTTTCCTCTCGGGAGATGGTGATCTTCCCCCGGTGGATGGCGAGATCCGGCGCCGACCTACCGTCGGCTAGTAGGGTTTCCCCCTAACCAGGACTCTCCCACCAGCGGGCACCGCCCCAGTCGGGACAAGCTCTAAGCTCTCGACCGGTCTCCCGGAATATGTGGTAGTGTATGTTAGTATGTAAGTGTGGTGTGTAAGGAGAGGATAGGACAGGAAGAGGAAGGACAGATCGCGCGCGGTCCGTGGACCGTTTGTTAGGTACTGCTCCGGCATTCGCCTGGTGTTGATCGGAGGAACCACGGAAAACTACCGATCAGAGCAGCCGGCCGCTAGAATTCTTCTCCAGGCAGTGACTGAATTCGACCTACCTGAAACGCCAGTGTCGAAAATCCTACCGCCATCAGGACTCGAACCTAGGACCTCCCGGTCAGAGGCGCTGCGGTGACATCAGTTGATGCACTGAGCTACCGCTACCGGTAAAAAATACGAATACTGACACAATAAATAATACACATATATGTAGATTGTTTACTAAAAGTAAATTTAAATTATTCATATACTACTTGCTGCAAGAATGATGGAACGTGGTTTACACTAGTTTTTTAATTATAGCCGCATCAACCGAAGGTTCTTAGCAACTCTACAATATATTACATATTCGATATTTGTTTTAATATTGGTTATATATACAGTACAGTGATCACAATAGCAGTGAGATTATTTAAAAAATTCATAACTTGGCACCCAATCTTGTTTAGTAGGATAAAATGTACAGGAATTCACTTACACGAAAGGCACTTTCGGATGTACATTTCGAAAATCCCGCTTTAAAAGAGTCATTTAGCTGAGATTGAACCGCGCTTCCTCCCGTCAATCAGATTCGTATCTCCCGAACCGAAAAGTTGGCAATATTGTCATAGTTGTTTCTGTATGGAGTTGGCAATGTAGCTGAAGAATACTTGGTCAAAACTGTGTTGAGGAAATGAGATCTGATGAGCATTAATCATCAACTTAATTAATGATTCACTGCGTACGACTGTATTTCGTTTTGATATAACTCAGGTATGTGAGTGAATTTTTTATGTGTTTCTTTGTTAAACTATTGTCTGCCTTCGGTTCTCATGTCATTGTCTTCGCGAGAAACGTCAGTATCTTAAAATAACTTATTGTTTTCTTCTTATCTATTAGGTCACCTACCGCAGGCACCCCAATTGATCCATTACCTTGAACATTTGCATCACTATGTTACATTCTGAAGAAGGGAAGGTCTCCCAGTACTTGACAAAATATCAAAATCCGGAAAAATCTAAGAGAGATGTTATGGCCACTCTGCAACATTATCGGGGACTGTCGTGCAAGTTAGAACCTTACGTATTTAATGATGGAACTCGAATAGAACTAGTAAATCTCCAGGGTACTATACCAGTTCAATACAAAGGTACATTTTACAATATACCCATCTGCATATGGTTAATGGATACTCATCCTAATAATGCTCCTATGTGCTACGTGAAACCCACATCAGACATGCATATAAAAGTGTCTCAATTTGTGGACCATACTGGCAAAATTTATCTGCCTTATCTTCACACTTGGACCCCGGGTACATCAGACCTCCTTACATTAATACAAGTGATGATTGTAACATTTGGGGAGCAGCCACCTGTGTACTCTAAACCACGTTCTGGTTCTACTTCTAATTCTACGCCGTACCCCACTCAGCCATACATGCCAGTGCCTTCTGGTGCTTCTAGTAGTTCTAGTAGCACCCCCTATCCTCCTTATCCCCCAAACTCCTCTTATCCAGCCACATCCTATCCAAATTACCCTCCTTATCCATCGCAACAATATATGCCAGCATACAGTGGCTCTTCAATGAATTCAATGTATCCTTATGGAAATTATCCTCCCTACCCTCCTTCAACACAGCTATCTCCTCCACAAACAGCAAATGGTGGCACAGCAGGTCCTACAGGCACAATTACTGAAGATCATATAAGAGCTTCGTTAATGTCTGCTGTGCAGGATAAAATGAGGCGCCGTTTGAGAGAACAGTTTTCACAGATGCAAGCTGAATTGGAAACTTTGGGACGTACACAGCAGGAATTGAACCAAGGGAAGAATAAACTAGATGAAGTAATTGGCAGGCTTGAAAAAGAAGAATCTCAACTGGATAAGAACATTAAAATTTTAGAAGATAAGAACCAAGAACTTGAGAAAGCTATTGCACGGCTTGCTGACCAGGAACCTATTGATGTAGATGAAGCTGTTACTACAACAGCTCCATTGTATAAACAATTGCTCAACGCATTTGCTGAAGAAGCTGCCACTGAAGACACTATATATTACATGGGAGAAGCATTAAGGCGAGGTGTTATAGATTTAGATGTATTTCTTAAACAGGTACGAACCCTTTCACGTAAGCAATTTATGCTAAGGGCGTTGATGCAGAAATGTCGACAGAAAGCTGGGCTGGCTGGATGAACTTTGTGTCAACAATTTTTCTTCATAAAAAATATATATATATATTTGTAATTTATGTTAATTACCCTGCAGTTTTAATGCAATGTAAGAATGATATTCAGATTGCCATTTCTGAGCTAATCACATACATGTTAACATATGGCCATTAGCTCTGTGCTTTGTGATATATTGAATTATGATGAGCAATCAAACAACCTATGTACCCACAGTGTTTCAGTTATTTGTATTGTTTACTCTTATGCAATAATATTTAATATAGAAATATTTTCTTTATTGTATATTTTACTGAGTTGCATAAAAAAATTTTAAAAGGACTTATCTTTATGAAAATGCCTAAAATAATACATTTATAATATTCTTTACTACAGACCTTCCCAAAGTGGTTGATTTTAACTTTTTCAGGGATTATAGTTTCCATGCCTTTATTTACTTGTTGGGTTGTAGGGGCTCTGCAACTGCTAGGGTTAAGGAGTTCCATAAATAATCATTTAAAGAGTAGATAGGGAAGTGGATTGGTCAGTGAATGAAAGTGGACTCCAGCTGTGGAAGGTGAATGCGCTAGTTGGTATGCCACAAGTCCCCTCACTTCTATGACATTTGGGTGTTGGCTACATTTGATTTATTTAGTTAAAGAACAGTAAAAACTGAATGTGATGTATGGGGGAAAAGTACAAGCTGTGCACGTTTCCATGACCTCTGGAAACTCGTCCCATCGTTTAACCATAAATAGTGGAATGATGAGTATGAGTTCCAACAAAGCAAGGTTAAAATTTGAATACTAGACATTTTCACTCCCGAGTTTTAAAAACCTTATTTGCAACAATAAATTAATAACAGAATTGAGTTTTTACTATTGTGAACAAAACCGTAACCCATACCCCCTGCTCTACTACCACAACTAGCAAATGCAGAGTTGTGCACAGGGCTGGATTAACCAGTAGGTATGTTAGGCACTGTGCCTAGGGCCTCCTAATAAAATTTTGATAGCGATATCTGTATTCCTCTAACTAACTTTTTTCCCCCAAAAAAGTCTAATAATTACAGTTTAATAAGGTCCTATAATTCTTGTAGAGGCCTAAGAAAAAATTGTGCAAAGGACCTATGTAAGATGAATCCGGTGCTGCCTGTGCATAATGAAGGTTGTTTGTGTCCAGAAGCAAAAGGAGGGGCCATCTCAACATTTTCTCAATGTATCAGGGAAATGATGAAAACCTGATGGAAATAGACCCAGAAGTTGAAGTATGATTATTTGTCACAAGCATATTAAATATTTTTAAAGTTATACAATACAAATATAAAATAATTCATTATATATCATTGGTAAAATAATTTCTTTTTTTTCTTTTTGAAGTCAGGGATCTAAATTTATAGAAACGATTACACTGCAAAAAGATTTTACTTTGAACTTAAATTTGTGTATTGACTTTCAATCTTTAATGTCATCTGGCAAGTGTTGTAAAGCAATGTACGTGTGGATTTTTTTTGTAGTTAGCTGATGATACTGACACCTGATGTGTGTTATTTCTAACGGGTTGCAATTATAAATATCAGTATTGCATGAAAATACGTTCTCACTATTAATAAGTCCATTTTGACAAAAACTACAAATTCGCTAAAACATAGGCAAGGTAATGGTAAGATAGCTCAGTGAAGAGACGCTTATAGAAATCATACATTAAAATAGACCCACAACCATCACTCATGGATATGAAATTATTATTCTGTTTTATTTCAAAATGTCTCATATGAATTCATTAGTTATGTAATTAATGAAGAGTATATATCTTGTATTCTGTGAAGCATGTACAACTACATTAATGCATGAAAGAACATAAAACTATATACTACAAACATATTTATGCTGGAAAGTACAAAGTTAATGTTTCTCCTTGCATCAGTTCATCAAACAAAGCAGTGTGGGGAAGGAGAAAATTGTGAAATTTTAATTTCTAAAATTCAGATTATAATTTTAGAATTCAAAATATGATATTGATAACCTTGAGTTGTTTTGTATGAATATGATTATTTTTTAAATTTCAGTTTTATTTATTATACAGGGTTTTAATTTGCTGCTTATTTTCAATTTACATTTTACATCATCATCATCATAAACTGCAGGTTGCTAAGCCTGACACTGTTTTGTTTCCCGGCCCAGAAGGTTTACACCTCCAGGTGTTCCTGATCAAGCCATTTCTTTTGTGATATTCCCACATGTCTTCATCCTATTGGTTTGTACTTCAACACTGCTTTTGGTAATTGTTCTTGTTTTATTGTTAATGTGAGAGAGCCATTTTTTGTTTCTTCTACTATATTTTGTCTTTAGCCTGTTTCTGATATCTTTACTCCTTTGCTATCCTTTAGTGTCACTCCTGCAAGATGATGTAGGAATCTCATTTCTTTGCCTCTAGTCTTTGTTGCTCACTACTTTTCATTGTCAAGACTTCTGAACTGTACATGGAATTGGTTTTTGTTTACAGTAAAACCCCGATATAAGAGACCCCTTTATAAGAGAATCCCGCACATAGGAGACAAAATTCACAGTCCCAAGGTCAGTTGTATATAAACAATGTATTTATTTCCGATATAAGAGACCCGTTATAAGAGATTCCGCCTATTGTAGACAAGATTTTATGCCCCACCATGCGTTCCTTCCCGCTTTTAAGAGACAAAGCGTGAAATTTTCCTCCAGGTGACTCAGGAATTTTGTCAGCTTGGTAAGGGTTGGGGCACGTGCTTTAAACAGACCGGAGTAGGATTTTGCACACCAGCCACCTTGAGGGGGTAAGGGGCTGCAAATTTCTCTTGAGGAAAGCTCATTCTGTAGGCTTCGTGTCTCTTGGCAACAAGGCAGACGCTGCAATGCGTACATTTCTATTATTTTTGGTGCAGTGGAGCTATATTCTGCCACGTGCACAATTTGTGGAGGTGGGCAACAGAAAATTGAGTTATTTTATATAGAAAGAATAATAACATCAGGTATTATCTCTTCTATCGTACAACAAGATTTTGTTGTACATTGAAACTCAAAAGATCTGCTAAATGGGATCTGGTTTTAAGTTATTAATGTTTCCTCAAGTTTAAAATAACATACACATCTTACTAATCCATAAAAAATATGGTAACATTTCATTAAATATGTCAAAAACCCATTTCCCACTTATAAGAGTTCCCGTCTATAAGAGACAAAATTCCATTCCCCCAGGTGTCTCTTATAAAGGGGTTTTGCTATTGTGGATTCTTAGTTTGGTCTCTTTAGTCATATCTCTTCCAAAGTGTCTTCTGATTAAACAATTCATCCTGTTGTACTTCTAAAGTTTGTTTTCTGTGTCTTCCGATCTCTGTTCAATTAGGTT
The DNA here is from genome assembly GCA_964035755.1 of Teleogryllus oceanicus. Taxonomy (NCBI): domain Eukaryota; kingdom Metazoa; phylum Arthropoda; class Insecta; order Orthoptera; family Gryllidae; genus Teleogryllus; species Teleogryllus oceanicus. The sequence goes on from CAXIVR010000008.1 coordinate 16,823,884, forward strand.
GCCCAAATAATTAAATTTAGATACTTGTTCTATTATTGGCTGATTTATGACAATTTTGACTCTTCTTATTTCTTTTCCTTGATATGCCATTGCTTTTGTCTTTGTTGTGGAAATTTTCATATTATGTTTGTGCTATTTTAAACTGTTATTGTGCTGCAATTGCAAGTCATCGCCGATTCCATTATTATGACTATATCATCTGCATACAGGTTTGTTTGGATATTCTGTCTTTTACTGATATTTATTCCCTGTCTTATAGTTTGTTTCCATTTCTTGATTATGTGGTTGGCAAATATGTTGATCAGGCATGGTGACAGGCCACATCCTGTCTTTACCCTCTGTTTGTTGTGAAAGATTTTGACACATTTCCATTGTTCATTTTTATTTATCTGAGCAGTGTAGAGGCTTTGGATTTCTTTGCTAATTTCTATAGGTATGTTCTTGTCTTAAAGAGTTTGCCGCATTAATTCATGGTCTACTCCATAAATGCTTTCTCAAAGTCTATGAATAATAGGCAAGTCAATAGATTCACTTCTTTGTGTCTGTCAAGGATTGATTGTAATATTGCCTCTTTTGTACTTCTTCCTCTTCTGAATCTATTCTGTTCTCAGTAATTGTCACTGTATTCATTCATTCTATTTCTTAGTATGTTGGCAAAAAGTTTTAATGCTGTGGGTAGGAGATTTATGCTCTTTAATTGTTACAATTTGTTTTTGCTCTTTTCTTGTGGAAATTTATAATGACACGTGTCTGCCATTCTTTTTGGGACTGAATTTTCTTTCCAAACTCTATTGTAGAGTTCTATCATGTTGTCTGTGAGTTCTTCTCCACCATATTTTATTAATTTTATGAAAATTTCATCCACTCCTGGGTTTTTCCTATTTATTGCTTTTCTTTAGTTGTGTGGTTTCATGAACCTCAATTAATTTCTCTTCTGGAATGAGATGTTTCTGCTCTGAGCCTCTTTATGATTTTAGAATTTTAGAACCCATTTTTTGGGGACCTGTGATGTGTGTCTCTATTTGCAATTTGCATTTTTATTTCATAAAAATGTGGGTAAAAACATTGCTCGTGTTCTTTACCTGAATTTGTGCTAGTGCAGTTTTCAATTTGAAATGTTGCAAAAGATAATGCTGTTTGTGTTTTACTTTCCAATTAGTTAACATTAACACATTCACTGTCCTGTGATCCATATGTGGTTCACAAGACATAACATACAATGGTTTTGCTACATCCGTGAACCACATGTGGGTCACAGACGTTTACAATTTCTATGACAAACATTTCCATTGAACTCCCCGTAACTGCACAGATTTTGGCATGGATTTGATTGGACAGCCATAGAATTTAGAAATGCTTGAAGACTTGCAGAAAAATATTTTTATTTTGAGAATATTACAGTTGGGAAGGTTTAGACGTGGGGAGATATTTTAATATTCTCATAGGGACAGGGAATGTGTTAATAAAACTTAATTTGTGATAACTTGTGAAGTATTTAATATTCAGTTCAACAAGATTTTTTTTATTTTTAGTAAGCAAAATAGAAGGGTCAACAGTTCAAATAATTTTTGAAAAGGGAGAGGGGGCTGCTACTAAATAAAGTTTGGAAAACCCAACTCTAGAGTAATGAAACATTCATTCATTTCTTTAACAAAATGTCTAAATACAATCTTCCATGTCATATTGAATGATTAGAAAACTATTGTTTAAACAAAAGCACAACTATTAGGAAGTATTGTTTTGCCAAGACATAAAATTTATGAACAAGGAATTTTAATTCAAAACTTAACCCCTAGTGTATTGGACAGTGAGAGAAATCAGTTATAGAAGGTTCTGAGGAAGTCTGTGACACTGATACATGACATTAAATTGTAGAGAAACTTAAAGGCAATGAATTTAAATAAATAATGAACTTAACAATTTGAATGTAATAAGTCTGTATGATCTAAAATGAATGACGAGATACATTTTGTGAAGTTATATAATAATATCAGTCTCAATATTAAGTAAATATCAGAAGTATTACTGAAAAGTCGTTTTTTTTTTTTTGAGTTAGAGATGGAAAAATATTTTGGAAATATTCTGTCAGACTCAAGTTTAAAACAACCGTCCAGAAATTGGTGTTTCAGGTTCTACAGATAAATTTGATTATTACTCTCAGGTGTGATCTTAATTTGATATCTTCATTGGACTGAAAATAAGCAAATTTGTACATAGTAGTGTCAGGGGTGAATCAGGAGACAAATTTTGGGAGGGGAAATTGAAAATGCTTTGGTAGAGTGTCATATTACAGATTTTGTAAAATGTTGCAGGCTACACTCAGCTCATGCTGCAATATCATTTTATTTGTTTTAATTGTTATCAAAAAATATTTTTGCTTGAAAGTTAAAATTAATAGTTACTGAAAAATTTTAGGGTGGGGGTGGGGGAATTTCTCTCCCCTTGGATCTGTGCCTGGTAGTGAAATAGAAACATAACAGGTCTTCTTCCTCCTCCATGAATGAGTTTAGACTGCTCTTTCACACTAAGGTTCAAATATGGGGCATCCCAGTCTCAAATTTACAGAGGATGAAGCAGATCTGTTGTATATCTTATCGTTATTTAATTTGTCATACATTCCACCTCTTCATGTGAATGGATCGCAAAGATAAATTATAACTTAAATTTTGGCCTTAATTCATTTGAACAAAGAGGAAGGACTTGCTAAAACTAATCTTCCAACATCAGTTATATTAAAGGCATCCTTACAAACTCCATACTTAAGTAATACAATAATTTTTACACTTTACTTCGTAAGTATTGGCATCAAATATTTCAAAATGTTACAGTACTTAACTTTATAGCACTTACTTTGTGCACATCATGTTAGCATTTTTTTTTTTTTTTTTTATCCTCTGTTTTCAACTTTTATTCAAATTTATTCTTTTTTTACAAGAAAAATATGCTTTTTTTTGATAAACATACTGATTGATTGTCAAAAAATGAAAGTATATTTGTGTTTTATTATTGTTAGCATTGTATTCAATTTTAATATTCCAAAATAATGAATGAATTTTCATATTTCCCTCATTAGAAAGATGTACAAAACCAAACCACAAAAATTTCTTACCCTTCAGAATTTAACTTTTTCATAAGTCTACTACTTTAGTAGTGAATACATTCTTATGAAATGCACTATAAAAGGAGAGATTTAATTTATCACACTTCTCTTATAGTTATAAATGCTTCATTATATCAATTCTAAAAATTCTATCTATTGTATGGTTAAAATTTAAATACGTAACTTGTCCTAGGAACATTAAATAGTAAAAACTCTAGATAAGGATGATTTTAAGGAGCCTGATTGTTTAATTTTATGAAAACATTTTTTTACTGGGAATTATTTTTAATGATTATTATTATAAAACCCCTCCAGTTTGGTTTTACTTAACAGACTAAAAAATAAATTCTAACATCTGTAATGTTATCTAATAAAAGCTATTCCAACTTCATTTCTATAACCTTATATCAAGGTAAACTTCCAAAACACATCACATGAAACGTTATTTTAAAGAAGGAAATTAATAATTTTGATATAAATATCTCAAATGACAAGATTTAAAGCAATTTAATGCTTACTAGTTTGCAAACACTAAAAAAAGGATCCTTTTAAAAAAAAAACATGAACTAATTTGGAAACAAAGAAATCTCTCCAGTGCTTAAAAAATCTATTAAAAAGATTGTAATGAATTGAGGGAATTATCAATCCATTTTCACATCCTTTTAATGGACGTTGCAAGGTTGTGGATTGATGGAGTAACTAAGAGATTAATTATAACTACTCAATCTCCTTTCCTGTTTCTATTGTGTTCATGCAATGGGAAAAGTTACTCCCAAGTTTGTAACAAGGGTTACTAGTGTTTGAAACTAATTATCATTAAAACAAAGAAATTTGTTGAATTTAGTCAGGCTTTCTGTAGACTTTATTACAAGTAATGATGAAGCAGCAAGCTTGCATTTTTTAACTACACTGTAAAATTTCTACAGCAAAGCTTCTATACAAAATTTCATAAATGTCATGAAATTAAAACTTAAAAAAACTACAACCAAACGATTCTTCAGCAAAGGAAAACTATGCTGAAAACTTTGCAATATCTTAGGATAAAATCTACTCATTTGGGGCACAAACAAAACCAGTAAATTCTTTCAACACACTTTTATTGTTATTATTTTTTAATGAATGAACATGCTTCATATAAATAACAATCAAATGGTTAACAATGTTGCAGTCACTTTCATACATAGATACAAGTTTTCATTCTATGAATTATTTATGTTATAACATTTCCTTAATTTAAAAGAAATCTCTCAGTCATCTGATGTTAAAGTCTATAGCAGTCTTGGGGAAGGAACCTTACGACTGGCATTAAATACATTATTTCCCTTTTCAAATATACATAATACAGTTTAAATACTGAGCAACAAGGAAATGGAAATTTTTTAATAGTCCTTTAGATTTGTTCAAGGGGTTCCAAGTGAACCAGACAAAAAGTAAAATTATTTTGTCCTTCAATTCGCACTGTGAGAAGTCATTTTTCTAGAAGCAATGATTTTATACACTTGCAGAAGGAGGAAAATTGCAATACAATGAAATCTTAAATACTTTCTGATAACGTTTTCTTGATGAAAAAAGAAAAGTTTTGATGTTCTTCATAAAAAAAGAAAAAAAAAACACAAAAATTAAATGAACCATGAATAAAAAGAGTTCCTTTCTTGCCAAATGTGTCATGTTCTACATTTTTAAATTGAAACAATGACAGAAAATATATGAATAGAATACAGTTATTTACACATTTTCTGAAACATTCCCTTCATTCCCGTTTTCATATCCTATATTACAATAAAGAAATTAATATAATATGTCTTGTTATAATACAATATACATCATAATACTTTCAATGATAAGAAAAAGAGTAACAAGAAAATTAACTTGGGATAAATTTACTTCCTTTATTGTTGGTTAAGCTTTAAGTTCTAGAGAACATGTCAAAATTTGAAGAAGACTTGGTGGAGAACTCACAACAGGTCGCTCTCATACATTTTTTTATAATTCCAAAACGTTGCTACTATCAGAACTTTAATTAATCTTCCCACTCATCTTCATCTTCATTATCTTCACCACTTGAACCACTGCTATCAGAGTGAATAACACGTGAGCGTTCAGCCAGAGCTCTAGCAAGTGCACCTGCCAAACCGTTTTGGGGAGTAGAAGTTTGTGAGGGGCGGAAGTGGTTGAACTGATTTTAACTCAACACCTTGACGTATTTGATCTAATAAATCCCCTCGAGTTGAACCACTAGTTGGTACCTTGCTCTCAACTTCAACATGTCTGAGTTGCTTCCCTGACCGAATGGACTCCATGAGCGCTGATCTGGGGTCGGCAGCGCTGGGCTGCGGTCCTGCACTCACAGGCGGGGGTGGAGGGGGCGGGCCACTTGGAGGAGGGTCAGGAACAGAAAAGTTGGGAGGTGGGGGGGGGAGGTGGAGGTGGAGCTCCAATAGATGGAGGTGCAGGAGCTGGCGGGGGTGGAAGGTGGTGTTTTGTGGAAGATGTTGCCATTGACGAGGAGGAAGAAGGCGATGACATGGGAGGAAGAGGAGGAGGTGGATGATGAACGCCCATTGCTGGTGGTTGTGATGGAAGGTGGGGTGGGATTTTGGGGGGTGGAGGTGCTGGAGGAGCAGTGGTTGTGCTTGAGGAGTTGAAGGCAAACTAACCGTTTTTCACGCATCAAGGCCCCGGTTTAAAGTCATAAATGAACTCCGCGTCTCTCGATCTTGTAGCTGGCTGTCAGAAACACCTGCTTTATCAAAGAACTGCTTCAATTGCGGATCCTCAACATTGTCCACATCAAATCCTTTGTTAGGATCCCACCCTACATGGGAAACATGTCTAAAATTCTGGGGCAAACCAATGTCAGCTTTGGTAAGTCTTCGCTTTGATTCCTTTTCTTTTCGTCTACTGCTAGACACTGTAGAATGTGACTTTTGCTTAACCACAGGAACCACGCCATTAGAAAGATGACTATCTACTGTTGATCCTTGTGAAGAAACTTGTGTGTGTGAATACTGATGCATACTTGAAACACTCTGGCGACTGCGGCGCTCATGTCTTTTTCTATGGGTCTCCAACTTTTCCAACAACACATTTCTGAGTTGTCTAGCTTCATCTTCGCTAGCAAAATTAAAAGCAACAATACAGTCTTCTCCTTCAAATGTATGAAGGAACGACTTAGGAGATAAATATTCTAAGTTATTATAAACTTCATGTTCCCACACCATCTGCCGCCGACTAATACAATACAGTCGGAGAAAGTACGAACGTCGTTGACTATCCTTAACCAAACACAAAACACCACTTTCATGCTTTCGCCAAGTAGCATGATACGGAGGATCTGTCAAAAATAGCTGAATGACAGCCATAGCTAATGCTTGACACCTATTGCCTAATAAGCCTAACACCAAATCTGCTTCATCAGGTGCAAGTAAATGTGAAACATTTTGTTCGGTTCGGGATAACATTTTCACTGCAATGGTTAAAAGATGTTATAAAACCAACACGCCACTCCCTGCAAATTCCTTCTTCCTTCACGATAACACAACCGATATCACCTGCCACGGATATGACGACCAGACGACCGTCATGAACGGCCGACGAACCATTCGTTCCGTAAGCTTTCGGTCTACGAACTTCTATATCGAAAATTCATGTGTCATTTGTCAACAAGTAAGTGACAATCAGAGAGAGTTTATAATCATTTTCCTATGTTCATTCTATGATGTAATTCTGTATTATTATACAAATAGAGGCCTACTCTCTTTGTTACAACAAATATTACTTGCAAATGTTTCCAAAAATTGTTTTTTTATAAACTTTCTCTTTGAGCTCTTTGACAACACAGATACATGTAGTTTTCACAAACAGAGCAGATTCACTGCATATCCAATATAAGTTGCTTTATAACGACATAATTAGTTGAAATTTTTTGTAATTACTAATTGAAATTTAATACAATACCGGTTCATTTATTACTTATTTACATTTAACTAAAAAGGAATGAATGTTCTTTCCTAAAAACTGATTATTTTAAATATTTTCATTTCTACCTTTACTAAATTAGTTGACATTTTAAAATATTTTAAAAAATTACCTGTTATTTACTGTTGCTTTAAAATATTTGTTTTAAGAGTACAATAATTAAGGTCTTTGCGTACGTGTCTCCTGATTTCCTTTTCAAATTTTTCCTCTTGTAAAAATATTTCATTTTTCATTGGTGTGCCATTTTTTTCATGTCTTCATAAGTAATATTCTAAGCCATAACATTGTTGACTATAATGGTTCCATTAAAAAATTATATAATATTCTCCATTAACTTTTCGTAATTTATGAAATTAATCTTTCTTTAAACATTATTTTGAAGATTTATCCAATTTATTTCTGCAAATGGTATGCACTAGTACAGAACATGAAACTATTATTTCTTTAGTTTCCTCAATAAACTTTTAATCTCTAGCGCTAAGTGCTTCTCATTATCATCATCATCACGAACTATTAAGGTTTAGGCCTCTTCCTTTGATTTAGTATTCCTTAATCACTGCTGAGGTGTTCCTGGTCTTCCCCTTTTTTTCCTTGGCCTACCTGGTTCTCTTTTTCTTCTTGGCCTGTTTAGAAATCTAATGGGTTCCTTTCTTCTTGCATAATGTTGGTATTTCATTGGTATCTTTCTGTTTTGGATTTAAAAAAAGTTTTGTGTCTGTGTTTTTAATTTCCAGACTTTTTCTTACTTCTTATTTCTTATTCTTTCTTTTCTTGACACTCTTATTGCTGATCTAGTGTATCTCGTAAAAATTTCTTTTTATTGTTCATTGTATTGCCAATTTTATATATGTCTCCTTCCTATACTTTTTTTTTTTGTTCTTGTTTTTTGGGTTTCTGGAAATGGCTGAAACTCAGATCATTATTTTCTATTATATAAAGAATAATGTTTGTTTGTTTTTGTAAAAAATCTTCAGTTTTATTCCCATCGTAATTAAATTTTGTACAAAATGACATTGAGAACAATAGAAAAGTTATGCTTTAGATTAGATTTCACAAATGCTTCCTTCTTCCTCCTTTTCTCTCTTTAAAATATAATGTGAGTGCAAGCTCTGTTGTGAAAATCTGCAAAAATTGAAAAAATCCTTGATGAAAAGTGTATTATAATTTTCTGAAAAAGGCTCCAAATTTATTTTATAAATATCTTGTAAGAATAGAGTGAAATTGTTAATAAAGATGGTGTAGTTCCAATTTTCAACCCTGAATTTTCAAAAAATTACAAAAGTTTGAAATTTTTTGAACCCCCTCATACTACATAGATATCTAGATATCTACATAGCTTTCTCTTCAAAGAAGATTTGTCCTCCACAATCAGTTCTTTAATTAATGTCAAGTATATTTTCTTGAAAATATTGGTATTTTTCAGAAAAGTTTGAGTGAAATATGGGTAAGATTAAAAACACAACTTTCTCAAAAATGATTCTAAATTTCTTCTTTAAACTTTTTGTATGGAAAAATTAATGAATTTTTTAAAATATCTTCACATCATTAATATTTATATTGACGGCTTTCTTTGAAAATGTCCACTCAGCAGAGGTATTCACTTATCAGAGGAGGTGACAAAACAGAAGATTTCACCTAAAAACCTGAAAATTGTCAGCTACAAAGAGACACTCAGAAACGGTGTTTGTTCAGAGAGGCAACACTGTACACTAATGAAAAGTATTTATTTGGTTAAAAATAATTGAGTAATGAAAGGAATAATGAAAAAAGATAAAAGTGTTTTGTTTTATTAAACTGCCTTCAGTGTTATGTAGATATTCATTTTAATTGTCCTGAAATTACCTCATTTCACTTATAAATATATTTTTGGTGAAAAAATTAATACAAATTTGCATTCAAAATCAGAAGAGTCTCTTTTTGATTATTCTGTTTTTTTTTTATTCTTAAGAGAGAGAGAAAATTTTATATTACAGCATAATAGTCTCTTTATTGTGTACCTGTTACATTGCCATGCTCACAAAATAACAATGGACAAAGATGTAATAAATATACAATTACAAAAAAACTGAAAAATTCTTATTTCTCTTCATTCATTATTCTTATAGTCTATATTTAGGTAGCTTAAGAAAGCTTTCATTAAAACGTCAATCAATTTCTAGCATGTAAATTTCTTTCTCATTAAACAGAAAGTCTGTCATTTCAGTTAACTATTTTGATAACAAAAAGTGAACCATTTTTGAAGGTTAAAACAGCTGCACTAAATTGTGCCTCAATTACTGTGATATAATCTTGTCACCTTGAATGTAAATCATGTCTGAAATGTGTCAGGTTAAAACACATCTTTAATAATTTATATGTAGTTAAGATGGGTGGATCTAGGTGATCAATGTAGTGGGAGGGGGGATCATAGATTTTTGTTAAATAATACAAATATTTGTTATATTATATATTATTATATTATTTTTGTAGTGTGTATATGATACTACTCAATATTACTTTTAAATAATTCCATAATTCCAAAATAAATATGTAAATCAATTTTGCCAAATAAATGAAGATAACAAACAAAAACTAAGCATTGGTACTGCAAGTTTAGTCATAAAAATGGGTTTGAAGGAAACTGGAAATTAAGTTTGTGTGATTATTGAAAAGCAGAGAGTATTTCAAAATTATTAAATCCACTACATTTTTAATAGATTTTTCATGTAGTTTGTAAATATTGTCATGAATAACTCCCTATGCAAAAGAATTCCACCTTCTCAAAATATGACTTGACCCGAAACACCATTGATTTTATTTACAAATTACATATTTTAATTTAATTATAATATTATAAACTGATTTCATAAAGTTTTTTTAATAATTATATTAAGTTATTTTCATGGTAAATGAAAACAAAACTTTTTTGTGACCAACAATGAATCAGGCAACATTTTCGAATGTGGTTCTGCTTGAGATAACAACAATTAAAAATGATGTTTCAGCATTGATTCTGATGAGAGATAGTTTAGTAAACTGGTAAAATCAGAAAAAAACATTCTTGTAGGTGAACAGGAACTTGTTTATTAATAAAAGTTTATTTTAGATACAATTAAAATGATTTGTTCACATATGTGAATAATTGAATTACTGCTTGATAAGGATTCGTAATCTTTTAACCCATTTGGACCCAATGTCTTTTACATAGGACTGTTGCAGTGCTTCTTTTATTTAGTAATAAGAACAAGTGTTGACAAATTGTTGTGCCTTTGACACACTAAAAATTTTTTTTTGTGGAAATGTTTCATAATTTTTTTTTAATTTGTAATAGCATGTGATTGTAGTATTGTTATACAAATTTTCTTGTTTACAAATACATTTTGAAATTCCTTCTTTATTGACAGGACATTGAGCACATATATTTATTGCGTAATGATTTATTAATTTATTTTAAATTAACTTTCTGAATATTAGAAGGATTAGATGACACAATTCTAGAGCATATGGTCAATGAATAATGTTTGATTTCATTGAAAATTATACACCTGAACCTAATGCATTTAAAGACAATGATGATGTCAGTGATGAAATAATTTGGTGTGAAATAATTCATGTTAAATATAATACATGTTAATAATTCATGAGTAAAGTGACAAACTTGTTAAAAGCGAACCTGGGCAATGTTATAGATAAGTTTGTCAAAGTGAAAGTCCTCAGCGTTCAATTCTGAATTTTGTGATTGATTATGATTGATAAAGTTTCATTCAATTTTGGCTTGTTTCTTTTTAGTTTGACAACATTTTTTGAGCAGGGGGGACAATTTAATTTTTGATGTGGGGCCCCGGAAGGGCTTGTTACGCCACTGTCAAAAAGCCTAAAACAGGACTGAAGGCAAAAAAGCAGAAAGGTTGTGCCTGACAAGCTTTGAGTATTTAATTTTGAAAATACAACAGGAAAGTGATTAAGATGTACTTACTGCCAAAAAGGTAAACCCACAACAATTTTTACAAAATGCAACAGACAGTTGTGCACAAAATTGCACCCTACCTCAGAGGGTAATATAAATTAAGTCTGAAAATACTACATTAAATCCAAATGTTCTATGCACCAGATTTTATTTCATAATCTGTGTGTGATATTTCTCCAAATTCTCCAGAATTGTAATCAGGATGCTCATTTATAGAAAATGCATCACGCATATGAAGAAAAAACATTTTACTAATTAGGGGCTCAATTATGAATCTGTTTATAAATATTAAACAAAATGCACACAGACATGTGATTCAAGTATGCTCTAATAATCGTTTGAAGTATAAACGTTGGGACTGTGTGCATTCCTTTCAGTATTTGTTACTCATATAATAATTTATATGAGTCATTTATTCTGAAATTAAACTACTTCACTGTCTGGATTGCTGTTCCCTGAAACTGATATGGTTGTTTCTCTGAAACCTGATTTTTTCCAGGCTGAATCTGACTGATAAAGAGTAATGAACTCTAATAATTTGCATTAAGGACAATGCCATTCCAATACTCCATCTCACAACAAATCACTATTGCACATTTGACATATAATTTTACAAAATTCAGATTTAGAAAATACTAAATACTTCATTTTTTAACCAAGCAGAGATCAAATTATTTAGGGAGGAAGGGGATTGAACCCCTCTTCACTCCCCCCTCCCGTCTGGACATAACTTTGGTTTCAATCCATTATTGTTGCCATCTGACCCATGTATTTGCCATTCATAGCCCATTCGCCCAACAAGTTGAAATACCATTGAATTTTGGTTTCATGGAATCACGGCGGAAATACAAAGGTTACTTAGCCTACATAGTGATATCCAATTATAAGATCATGACAATAAACAAACATCATTTTGTTGTCAGTTTAAAAATGGAGTTTATCCCATACCACATAGCAAACTATTTGAGATAATCCAATATGAGGATAAAACCGACAATGGCTGATGCTGAAAATGATAAATACGAGCATTGGAAGAACTTACTCATGTTTTGCAGCATTTGATTCCCCAAGACTGATTAGGAAGTCGAAAAGAAGCTGTCGTGTTCGACGATCCTGCAAATGTCTCTCGAACACCCGTGCTTCTTCCAGCAGCTCTTCTCAGGGCGAAGGTGGCGGAAGGGACAACCGAGGTGCGGGCAAGGGAAGAGGGGCAGAATTACGCCGAAAACTCCGTGTTCTGGGAGCTGGTACTGGTGGTGGTGGTGATGATGCTGGAGCAGTAGAATGTTGTACTTGAGAAGTTGAAGTCAAAGCCAACTCGTTCTTCACATCATCAAGACCTCCATGGTGGTTTATGAAGTCGTAAATGAACTCAGGTGTCTCACGATCTTGGGTGGGGGCGGGGGAGGAAGGTGGTGTTTTGTGGAAGATGTTGCCATTGATGAAAGAAGGCGATGCCATGGGAGGAAGAGGAGGAGGTGATGATGGAAGAGGTGGAGGTGGCAGAGGGCCGCTCCTGGAAGGAGGGGGAGGTGGTGCAGAACGAGTTTGATAATTCGTTGGTGTTGTGCGAGCTAGTGGACGTGCTGGAGGAGCAATGTGTTGTGCTTGAGGAGTTGAAGGCAAGACTAACTCGTTTTTCACAGCATCAAGGCCTCCATGGCGGTTTATAAAGTCATAAATGAACTCACGCGTCTCTCGATCTTGTAGCTGGCTGTCAGAAACACCTGCTTTATCAAACAACTGCTTCAATTGCGGATCCTCAACATTGTCCACATCAAATCTTTTGTTAGGATCCCACCCTACATGGGAAACATGTATAAAATTCTGGGGCAAACCAATGTCAGCTTTGGTTAGTTTTCGCTTTTCTTTTCGTCCACTGCTAAACACCCAAGAATGTGAATTTTTCGTAACCGCAGGAACCATGTCGTTATACCGATGACTGTCCGTTGTTGGTACTTTGGAAGATACACCTGAATCCAAATACTCGTGTACATTGGAAACTTCATGACTTTGGCTGTGCCGATGACCTCTGCGCTCTCTCTCTAACATCTCTAACACAACAGCTCTCATTTGACAAGCTTCGTCTTCGCTGGAAAATTTGAATATAACAATAACGTCTCCTGCATCAAATGTAAGAAGGAATGACTTTGGTGATAAATATTCCAAGTTGTTGTCAACTTTATGTTCCCACACTTTTTGTTTTCTGAAAATGCAATACACTTGAAAAAAGCACGAATGACGTTGACTATCTTTTACCAAACACAGGACACCACACTCATGTTTTCGACGTGTAACACTTTGAGAAACATCTGTGAGGAATAACTGAATGACAGTCGCAGTTACTGTTTCACATCCTCTGTCCAATATCCCCAATACCAATTCTGATTGATATCGAGAACGTGGAGGAGAATATTTTGGTCGTGCTCGGAACATTTTGAGCACAGTTGCATCTATTCAAAATTAAAACTCAATGGTTGCAATAGTCGCAATGAATGAGAACCCACTGTCCGCTGTTGGAGATGCTTGTTGATACCAATAATTCTGGATGACTAGATAAAGAAAGGAGGAAACATCACAATTACAAATCTGTATCTAATCAGATTAGATTCGTTTTTATATACGATACTGTTCTGGATGAGCCTCTAAGCAATAACGTGCTATATACGGTTGTATAAAGTTAAAATATATATTAAAACATTGTATTTATAATATATTATTTATAATATTTCTGTCGCCTTGATGGAAAAATAAGTATATTGTATTCCCATGTCATGTACTTTACTTCCGAAAGAAAACTTGCGCTCTTGTACGTAATTTTTGAAAGCTCAAAAGTTTGAATGAAGATAGCTCTTGTGTCGTATGACTTAGCAATTTATTTTCCTTCCGTCCAAGACGTCTTCTTAACACATTTTTCAAAATGTTATACTTTGATTCAATTGTGCGAGAAAACTAATATAGTGAAGAACCTGTACAGGAAATCATTTGAGTGCTACGATTGACGAATCATAAAGAGGCTAGTTGTGCATTGTCACGCATTGTTGTGCATTGCACTGTATTGTCAAGCTTTCTAAGTTCTAATAATTTTATTGCAATAATTTTATTATTTGAACCACTTCTAGTAGAACCATTCCGCTACATTGATATCACATTAGACCGTAAATAGTGGTGCTAATGCCACAAAGTTTTCCGCATTATTTTTAACTTCTTCAATTTTTGAAAGTTCATAGAGTTCAACGAAAGTGATACTGCGCCTTTCTTTTAAGTGTCCCTTGTTCTATCCGTGGTAAAAAAAAAATCAAGAAAAAATTTGAAACGGTTTTTGAGAAGACGTTTTTTAAATAATTTGCATTAACTTCAGAACTTACGTGAAAACCACCCGTCTTTTTTTTTTTCAAAAAAATGTGCATGACTATTTTTAAAGATCTGATTTTTTAGAGCATTTCATTTAGACAAAATCTCTATCAATACTGTACTTTTGCAATTTTAACTTTATGCAATTTTCAAGAATACAAAGAGTTAACCGAAAATGGGACCAGCACTAACTTTTTACCTTTCTTTGATACGTACGAGGATAAATCTAAAGAAAAAAATTGGACTGTTTTTAAGAAAAAATGTGTAAAAATTGCCTACATTTCATGCAGAATTACCCGTAAACTACTCATATTTTCAAAACATTTTACAATTTTCGAAAATTCGGAGTTTACCGGAAAAGAGACAAACTCACAATTTTACCGCCCTTTGATACATACAAAGAGAAAATTTAAAGAAAAAAATTGGAGCGGTTTAAAAAAAAGTTTAATAAATTGCTTATATTTCAGGCAAAGTTGCGCGAAAACTACTTATATTTTCAAAAAATTGAACATTGCCTTATTTCCAGATCAGTCTTTAAAGAACCGATTTCATTAAGGAAAGAAATCGCTATCTTGTATATTGTAGTTGTGAACCGCGCCGAAAAAACTGAATTTTTGCACTTTTAAAAAATTCAGGGATTTTAACGAAAATGAGACTTGCACCAAATTTTGATTTCCTGAAACCGTGTTGAGAGTCTGAAAACGCTTCGTTTTTTCTGAGAAAGGTTTCCATTCGCGTATAGAAAACCCTCTCTAATACTTTTGAGAAAACGAACAAAAGAGAAATTGGCCTGTAATTTTGAATTTCATTTTTGTTCCCTTTTTTAAAAAGTGGCTTAATTTTTGCTGTTTTGAGAGTATCTGGAAATATTCCTGTGCACAAGGAAGCATTGAAAATGTGAGTTAATGGGTGTATAATGGCAGGTGCACACGTTTTTAATCAACAATCCGGAAATTCATCTAAACCTGATGAATATTTATTTTTTAATTTACTGACTATTCTGAGGATTTCGTTAGAAGAAGTTTCGTAAATAAACATCGTGCCGAAATTTTTTTGGGAAGCATATGATGTTGAATTTTGTGGTTTTAGTCCCTTCGTGAGATCAACCGCAATTCTTGAAAAGTGTTGGTTGAAGAGATTCGCAACTTTTTCTGGATTTCTTGTTTCTTTTCATTATCCTTTAAAACAACATTCTCTACGAAATGTCGTGATGACGTGGTCGAATTTTTAACGATGTTCCACATTGCTTTAGTTTTGTTTCTAGCGTTCAAAATATCCTCATTATTTTTCGTTATTTTTGCCTGAACTATTATTTTCCTTAAAATTCTTTTATATTCTCGGAAGTAGACATGGAAACCGGGTGATACGTTGTGATGTTTAGAAATAAAGTAGAGAGTACGTTTATTTTTACACGTTTATTTTTATTCCTTGTGTGATCCAAGTATTACTTTTTCGTGAAATGTTTAATTTTCTCTTTTTAATAGGAAAGCATGCGTTAAAGAGAAATGAAAGCTTTGAGAAAAATATATTATATTTTTCATTTGTGTCAATAGCGTTATAAACTGCCTCCCATGATTCTTTCAGCAAGTAGTCCGTAAATACTTTTATGTTAACTGTAGTAAATGCTCTGCACATGCGTGTTTATTTATGGTCAGTATTCTTTATTAGTATTGAGAATTGTGCATCATGGTCACTGTAACCTAGATTATTCGTTATTATTTCATATCTAGTTGTGGTTTTGTTAATTATAATTTCATCTATTGCTGTTTGTGATTTAAGAGTATTCCGTGTAGGTACGTTCACTGTAATATCTAAATTAAAAGAATGAATTAAATTGATAAACTGCTCTTTTTCGTGGGATTCGCTCAGAAAATCAATATTGGAATCTCCACATACAACAAGATTTATCCAGTTTTTCGTGACCTGGGCCCGACAATAAGAATTTTCTCTCGAAAATTTTCCGTTTTCCAGTGCACGATTACAATATTTTCTCTCCTTGCGAGGAAAAGGCATGATAGTAAAACATTACTAAAAAATCGCTCCCAACTTCAATTTTTTTCACGAATAAGAACAACGCAGACTTTAAAAAAATGGCGAGGGTCTCATTTTCGTTAAACTCTCTGAATTTGCGAAATTTTCGAAAATTGCAAAAATTAGAAAAAATGTGAGAGTATGTGCTGTTGTAGCACCACTAGTTTCGTTAGCAGGGCTGTAAGACTATTTCTGTCGAAAAATAGCCGGTTTCCGGTGCACGAATACAATATATTATCTTCTTAGGAAGGCGAGAAAGTGATATATGATTGATTTTGTGTAGTTTTGACAATAAGAGAATTAAACAATTTTTTAAATAGACTACACATTTTTCTATCATTTTTTTTGCACGAAACAGCAAATATCGACAATATGAAGTAATACGGCAGTGGTTCGATTGATTGATTTTTTCGTGTTTCCGGGCGCGTCAACTGCTTCGGTCATTAGTCCCGTTAGTGTAGTGCATGTTCTTTTCTCGGGAGATGGCAGTGATCTTCCCCCGCTGGTTGGCGAGATCCGACGCCAACCTACCGTTGGCTTGTGGGGTTTCCCGCTAACCAGGACTCTCCCACCAGCGGGGCACCGCCCCTGTCGGCTCAAGCTCTAACCTCCCCACCGGTCTCCCGGAAAATGTGGTAGTGGTAGAGGCGCTGCAGTGACATCCGTTGATGCACTGAGCTACCGCTCCCGGTTTGAGAATTTGAAATGTGTTGTTTTTTTTTCATTAAACAATATGAAATGTATACCCTCGATAAACATATCGAGTATATACGTGGGTTTTCGTAACGTGGCGTCTGAGGCTATTATCTTCAAGATGGAATATGCCACGGCTTTTCGCATCTTTCTCGGTCGTGCCGCTAGAGTCGCTCTGCTGGATACGATCGCGATCATGTGACATCTTGCGGCAGGACCGAGAAAGACGCAAAACGTCGTATCACATTCCATTTTGAAGATAATACCCTCAGGTGCCACGTTATGAAAGCCCAAGTGCAGCTCTGTCACCTGTCCCGTGCTTGTTGGCACTTTTCCGATGCCACACTTCAGGTTTTCAAAATTGAAGAAATTGTCCATTCGACTCTAGTTTAAACTTTGAAATTTTGAAAAACTTTCTTTAAAAATTTGGGGGTACTTTACATGAAAACGCTCCGGACATTTTCAAAATGTTCTTAAAACCGGCTCTAAATTTATTCTTTAAATTTCTTGTTAGAATAGAGTAAAATACATTTATAAAGGTGGCATGGGTCCTATTTTCACGGTTAACTTTGAATGTTTGAAAATTGCAAAAGTTTGAATTTTTTCGTGTCTTCCTACAACTACAAAATTGAAGACAGATCTTTCCTTAAAATGAAATTTTGTTGTCCATAAATAGTTCTTTCATAAAGGTCATGTAAATTTTTTTGGAGATTTTGGAGAAGAGCCAAAGATTTTGGAGAGTGCGAAACAAACCTATACGATGATATAAACGTCATATTCTTTTGTTTTTTCAAAAATTCAAATTTTTCTTTTTGTTTTGTTGTATATTCTTTTGTTTTTTCAAAAATTACAAAAATGTAATTGCTTTGACTTGCTTCTCACGTCGGTAATATTTACATTAGAGGCTATTTATTTACGTTATTATATTTATGAGTACATGAGCTTTAAATAATGTCAAATAAAATTTCTCAAAAACTCAACTTTTTTTTTGCTAAAATGAGCTCAAAATTCAGTAGTTTCAAAAACGCTCAAACGCCATTTTCTCAAAAATGATTCCAAATTTTTTCTTCAAACTTTTACAAGGGATAGTGGTAGCACTGCAAAAAATGACGTAAAGTTCATTTTGGTGTACTCGTTCGTTTTTTCAAAAATTACACAATTGTAATTATTTTAAAATATCTCTCACGTCGTTAATATGCACAATTCCATCAATTTGTATCCATTACTACATTTGTGAGTAGAAGTGCTTCAAATGACTTCAAATGAAGTTTTTCAAAAACTCAATACCTGTGAAAAAGAGCTTCAAATTTCGCATTTACAGTAATGCTTAATCGCCATTTTCTTATAAATGGCGTCAAATTTTTCAACGAAAATTTCTATTTAGAACGAGATTTTACTCTACTTTAATATTATTGAAGTAATATTTTGGTTCTAACCGAAATGTTAAGGAAATGTCAAAAAATGCACTTTGGGCGACGACAGATGGCAGCTGGCCAGAGGATTGTGCAAGACCTTAAAGTCAGACCACACCAAGGAAATTAGAAATTTGCTACGAGAAAGGCTGTGCTATTCTGAAGCACCTCTAGGGAGCGTATTTACCAGTGTCTCGGGTGGGGTGGGGGGTTGAGCTCTTGCCTTGGGTGCACCACTGACTACGCCACTTGGGTGCGCGGTTTTCCTAAGGATGAGGCAAAGTGACAGTTAGTGCTGGCAACATAACTGAAGGTTCTCTGGTCACCGTGCTCTCAAGCCCAATGGACTCCCTTCCTGCATTTGTTTGTTTGCTGTTGGCTAACTTGTAAATGGCTTCGATGCTTCCTTTTGTGATGTCCTCGCCCGACAAAAATATAGTGCGCCGCGAGAAATAACTGAAATTAGGAAGTGCAGTGTTATGTGCTTCTGTAAAAATTCTTTTTTCCTTTATATATTACATTGAATTTGCTTTTTGTGTGATAAATATTATGTTTATTTTAAAATCGAGACTTGAATGCGAGATGCGTACCTATGCACGTAGTTCCGGCCTTTGTGCTGTGTGGCGAGCTTGCTATTTACTTTCGTAGCAGTTTTCTTTTACTGGTTGTGAGAGCATGTTAAGAGATTTTCCACATATGTGATTAAATTTAATTATTTCCCGGACTCGCGTACGTGCATATACATCAGCGAAACTCTTAGACTTCTGGATAGGGATGTCTTCTCAGGAGCCATAACCAAACACTTTACGAAGGGGTTGAACGGCTGTCGCGGCGGAGGGATACTTCTCTGAAATACATGTGATGTTCACTTGTCTTCGCGAACTGTCACTTTGGCTCATCCTTAGGAAAATCGCTCTATAACGTGGTAATATTGGGTGAAACAATCACGCGAGTTTCCCGTGGACGCCGCTTCCAAGGCGAATAGTAGAAGAAGAATCTTATCGCTAACGTGAAGTGCTTCGTCTCTTCAACTGCTCTTTAGAAGTATCGACTGATAAGATGAATTATTTCAGTTATCTCATGTTATCTGGAATTTTATTTCAGGGATAAATGATTTTATTTTGATAAATAACGAATTTTATCAGAAACAAAGTCTGTCGATTTTTTTTCATCTCGAAAGAAGTGTAGTGAAATTAATATGATTTTGGAGAGTTTATAGCTTGATATAATTAAATAGTAGAGCTTTCAATGCCTGGAAAACATCAGTGTCTCATTAAAGCACTCCTTTTCGATCGCATTGCGACCATCATCACCAGAGCTGAGAAAATTGTAAAATATGTGATATATAGTAGATAAAAAAATTAAAATTAAATAAAAGATATATGAAGTAAAAGACAAAAAAAAATAAACAATGGCTACAACTCCGGCCGTGAAAGCCTACATTGTTTTATTAATGGTTATTGTGTTATCACAAACGTAATAGTAAACTGGATTGTTCGTACCTCGCAACCATTGGGCGGGAAAACGCACTTCTGCGCCCTCTGAAAGGCAGGAGCTGCGCACCGGGCCATTGCCCGCTGGTTGTGGGGGTGGAGAGAGGAGAGGAAGGGCTGACAGGCCGAAGGGTCCATTGTATGCGTGCTGAAGAGGAGGGCGGGGGGTGAAACAAAGAAAGACCCCGCGAATTAAGGTTGGCAAAGATCAAGTTTTAGGGATGAAAGGATGTAGGGATGTCTTCTGATTTCTTTATTTATTTATGTTGCGTCAAAAAGCAGTTAAAACTGTGTAAGACGTGCTATGGGGAGAAGTGGATTCTGTGCACATTTTCAAAATTATGT
Organism: Teleogryllus oceanicus; assembly: GCA_964035755.1. NCBI lineage: Eukaryota > Metazoa > Arthropoda > Insecta > Orthoptera > Gryllidae > Teleogryllus > Teleogryllus oceanicus. The sequence goes on from CAXIVR010000008.1 coordinate 16,844,236, forward strand.
GATCCCTACACTAAGTCATATACTACTTGAATAAAAAAAAAAACGCTCCCATGTAATAAAATCTATTTTCATGGATTTATTTATTTACATATTATTAAGCAATACATTGTGGGCTCTTATCCATGATGTACTTCGTCAAGGAATAATACTTCCTGCCGCGACAACATGGAAGCGATAATTTGAATAACTATATTTCCCACTGAATTCTAGAAGACGTGCACAGATAATGAAGTTACATTTACGCCCAGAAGCAAATCAAGGGGCCATCTCAGCATTTGCTCAATGGATCAGGGGAAACTGGACGAAAAAGCTTATCGAGATGGGGGTCATTGACCTAGAAGCTGCGATACAATAACTCTTCTACAATCAATCTTTATAGTTGTGGCATTACGATCACTACTTAGTTCTTTCACACCAAGAGTCCTTAAAAAAAATTAAAATCAGCATCAATAAACTGAACACTGACCCTCAGAAATGATTGATCCATACATGTAGCCGCATCTACAGTGCCTTCAGGAGAAATCAATTTGCTATGCATTTCGTAACACATTTGATTTCTCACTCTCAGGGCCTTTTGAAGAAGAATCTCACTTCGAATTCCACGAGAATTAAGGCTATGGCGTGTGCCCAAAGGTCTCATGAACTCAATGTTTTTGAACGCTCATCTAAAAGAGAAAATGGGCGATCATCAACAGTGACCAAATTCACGCACTCTTCTTTCAATTTCTCTAGTTTATTTTGTTTTTGATCTTGTTCAGTTGATTCATTGGATTTCCTCTTGCGAGATTCTTTCTCTAGTTGAACTCCGATGTGTGTTTGCCAAATGTGCTTCTAAATTAGTACCATGATTTCCCTGCGAAGAGAAATTGACAGAATGTAAAATACTTTATGCGAATAAGATAAAATAATAATTATTGTAAGATTAAATTTGTGTGAAGGCATGTGGATAATTCCATTCGAAATCGACACAATTTTTTCCCACCTCATTGGATTTAATGTAATGTAAACATACACTTAATATGCTATTATTTGAAGTACGTTTAGCATTAACGATTATTTTGGTAGGTTTATTGCGTATGTGTTGCATTTATTGTGTATGTTCTGTGCACAACATTTAAAAGCGATCTTTTGCCACGAACTTTAAAACATGTACACTGTCGTACGTGACGACGTATTCATTTTTTACCACGTTGGATGTGAATTTTAGATCCTATAAAGAAAAAGTACTATTTTATTTGCCTGTATATTTTGTTGACCAGTTCAAATCTTTCGAAAACATCCCACCCTGTTTAATGTGTGCTGTTCATCAACTATGGAGTGTTTCCCACTGAAGATCGACCTACGATGGGGAGACATTCAGTTTTCCTTCAGTCAAGGCGCATTCCAATTGGATTTAGACCTCTGCCCAGAGAAGGTCAATTGCCATTTACCAGATAAAAGAAAATGCGAGGTTCTGTGGCACATCAGCTCAAAGTTTTCTTCCCGGCAAGTTCTGTCAAAATTTATATGACGGAATGCATGCCATGCGGTAAATCAACGCACGTGTGAGATTCTAGCCTTAACATGAAATCAGGTTCTGCAGTCTTCTTTCTAAATCCCCTTTCCTTATTCTATTTCACATAACATCTACTTTTCATATATGCAATCATTTATCTTCGATTATAAATATTTATTTGTGGTAAGAGAGCAAGAGTAAGAAAATTTACATCCTGGTTGGATAATTTGAAAACTTGGTATATTTGTTCAGCTGAAGAATTATTTAGAGCAACAAAATCAAGACAGAGTGTTGCCATGATGACAGCCAACCTTCTAAGAGGAGACGGCGCATAATGAATATAAAAAATATGTAATAAATAAGTTGAATTAATACATCTTAAATTACACGAACCAACAACGAAAATAAGTTCATATAATTGCCAGTAAATTAGCAATTTAAATTATATGAATTTACTGTTAGATTTAAATTACTTTCTCTCAAATCATTTCGTTTTTCTGAAAACCAGACAACGGTAACCGAGCACAACATTAAACTAAAGGCGGACAATCATTCCCATTATTTTAAGAGCGGATCCGAAGACAGCACGAGGAAGGATTAACCTACGTCTGAATGTGGGAGCAGCAGTGCGGTCCCGGCGAGTGTTTCTAGCCCTGTGTCATCCTCTAGGTCGCCGCGAGGGGCGCAGGGATGAGGGATGAGGGCATTGACCAGGGCATGGGAAAGGCTCCGCACCGAACACTCACCGAATCCAGCCTCCATCGGAGTCAGGAGAAGTCTTCTGCCAGGCGTCCTGCACTACCCTACACGGGGGAACTTAATAGAGCTAACTTCTTCGTTTTTACCCTTAATTTCCTTCCGTAATGAGTTTTTGAATCCTTGAAACACAAATGTACTCTAATTTTATGGCCTAATATGTCCATAACCAGTTTTACTAAAAGTTGGAGCCAACTGTATTCCCAGTTTCTATTTGAAGACTATACTTCTTGTATCTTTACAACACTTGCAGACTACCAAATATATGCACTTTAGACTACAAATATATCAAATTCAAAATAAATGATGGATTAAGAAAATTAAGGTCTTTCAACATTACAACCTACATTCATTGAAACTCTAAATACTATTGCACCAATTTATTCACTGGTTATTCTAATTATTTAATTTTACGATATTTTAAAAATTCTAGGATAAGGAAAAGTTAAAACTGCTTTTACCACACGTTTAAAAAAATTACTTAACATTCTACAAGTACAACTACACTTTCTACATGGAGAACCTGACTCTCCCTGAACACCTGGCGGGAATAAATGGCATTTGGAAACTACGAGAAGAATCTACGCAGTGTCGCCCGAGGTCTGGCAATCGCCTTCGCCAATCGAGAGTTCGTGATAAAGCAGCAGAAGAAGGTCACCAGTGCAAAACAAAACTCGCAAATCACTTCACACTGCTTTATCACCAACAATTCACGCGTAAAATCCTCTTCCAGCTCAGTTTCGTTCTTCACATCTCTCGCGCACATTGGCCAAAACACATCGACCAAGAGGGAATTTAATCATGATATAATTTACTTCGAGCAACACTTGAGGTATTGTCCGCGCACGTTTTCTTGAGCCCTCGCTTCGTTCGTTGCGCGAGGAGTGGGGAATTTGGTTATTTTCACACAATTTTATATCAAATTTGTAGTTCGTTTTTCGATGTAAAACACTGACATAAACTGCTTTCATGCCCTGGGTTATCGCTGACCTTAGAAATAAACTGACTATATATAATCTTCGATTATGTAATTGGTCTAGTCTGTAGTATTTTCATTATTCAATTATATATATTTATGAAATACGTTCATTTTTACAATTTCTCGTTATACGAACGATGAATAAAATACTTCTTCCGTTCAATACACACATTATCAACAAACTTCCCGAAGTTTGCTGTGCATTTTTTAAAAAATGTACCAAATATTTGACAATAGTTAACTTTGCCACTATCACAACTTAATATGTTGCAATTTTAACATTTAATTCAGTATATTATAGTTAGTACACGCTTAATATAGTATATTATGTATTTGTACACTCACCACCACCAATCGTGAGTGTCGTTCACTAAAGCGAAGTTCAGAAAATGCCGAAGTCTATTACTATAACACTCGACATAGAAATCATATTCATCAGGTGACAGTATCAACAGCTCATTACAAAACATTCACATACAATACATGTACATTATTTTACAACACTTTGCCAGATGACATTAAACGATTAAATTCGATAGAAAAGTTTAAATCCCAAGTGAAATCGTGTCTGCTGCATAACTGTTTCTATACAATTAGAGACTATACTGAGCATCACAAGGAAAGTAACATTAATTTTAACAATGATACATAATGCATTATTTACCATTTGAACTGTATAAATGAGTATAAACAACCTGTAACAACTATTGTACTACAGGTTCCGGGTCAATGACCCCCATCTCGATCAGGTTTTTCCTGATCCATTGAGCAAATGCTGAGATGGCCCCTTGTTTTGCTTCTGGACATAAATGTAACTTCATAAACTGTACAAGTCTTCTAGAATTCAGTGGGAAATACAATTATTCAAATTATCGTTTCCATGTTGTCGCGGCAGGAAGTAATAAGAGCCAAAATTTATTGCTTATTTATCTTGAAAATAGATTTCATAACATGGGAGTTTTTTGTTTTGTTTTCTCCTTTCAAAATTTATTGTATTATCCTTGAAAATAAATTTTATTACATGGGAGTTTTTTTGTTTTTTTTCTCCCTTTCAAAATTCAAAATTTATTGCTTGTTTATCCTTGAAAATAGATTTTACTACATGGGAGTTTTTTTTCTCCCTTTCAAAAATTCAAAATTTAAGTAGTATATGACTTAGTGTAGGGATCACAGAATTTTGAAAATGTGCACACAATTCACTTTTCCCCATAGCACGTTATACGCAGTTTTTAACTGTTTTTTTGACGTAAAATAAATAAAAAAAGCGCACTTCTAATTTACTCTGTCCGTTTACTGCCCAATGCCTCCGAACTGCTCCGAGAAAGTGCTTCTGTGTCAAGAAACCGCTCGGGAAATTCGGCAACCTGAGCCCTTGCCTGGCCCTTTCTTACCAGGAGGAGGACCGCCTCTTAAGAGAACTGATGCGCCGACTTGTAGTTGTTTTTTTTTTCATTTATTTCTGCTTGGCCCGAAGGCCCTCAGCATCCGAGTACGATATAGTGATGTTACATTGAATTACATTAACATTGATTAAGAAACATTATAGACATGAAATACAATGAGCACGTGTGAATTAAATGTGAGAAGCTACATCGGGTACATGATAATCAAGGAGGGTCGAAGAACTGTCGCGGTAGTTTTCGCTTTAGTCTATTGTGGTGAGGATTTTGTTTTCCGATTTTGAAGTGTACGGCTGAGGGAATCTGGGGAATTTTAGGATAGAAGCGAGAGGATAGGAGATAGAAATGAACGGAGATAGGAGTAATGCCGAGTTCGTTATGCAACTGGGAGTTAGGTACAAATCATGGAGCTTTAGTGATGGTTCAGAGAAATTTTTCGAAAATCTGCATTTTCTGGATGTTCGATTTGCTGGCTGAGGCCCAGATAGGAGAAGCGTAGGATAAAATTGGGCGGATCATTGTTTGGTATAGGTGAGTAGCGACATGGAGTTGCAAGGGTGATGACTTTTTGAGTATGGGATATAATTGGTGGGTTCTACGGGTTGCCAGGGTTATTCTGTGGAGAATATTTGATTTCCAGGTGAGCCGCCTATCAAAAAGTACACCCAAATATTTGACTGGCTTGTTGTTTTGGAGCCAAGTTATATTTTCTCCTTGATATTTGAGAGGGGAAGGATTATTTGGTCTACGGAGCGTGAAGATTTTGGCTTGACTTTTCGCTGGGTTTATCCGGATATGCCTTTTTTTGGCCCAGTCGGAGAGCTTAAAGAGGTGGTGTTGCAGGTCTTCTTGTGCGGTATCAATATCACGGTTTGAGGAATATATTGCGGTGTCATCGGCAAATAGAGCAATGGAGGTAAGAGGAGTGGATGGTATATCAGCTGTATAAAGATTAAATGGTGTGGGAGAAGAGAGAGAGAGAGAGAGAGAGAGAGAGAGAGAGAGAGATCCATTGATAACAGATCCTTGGGGTACTCCTGCTTTTATGGGAAAAGATAGTGAAAGAGCTCCAGGAAGGCGGACAGATCCGACTTGTAGTGATATGTATGCAGTGATATATATGTAGCGATTTAGTACACATCTCAACGGATTATATGAAATTTTGAAAAATTTATGTTACTGAAAAATAGTGGCCTATAATTATTTTTAATAGAATATATCTTGTCAGTTTTTTAGTTCTCGTAATTTTCTCGGGCTACCGCCGGTAGACTCGGTATCCGACAGTATACGTCCCTGATGTAAAATAGTTTCCATTACATGGGAGCGAACGTTTCTGGTTATCAGATTTTGTTCACAATGCTCGTTGCTATCATTTATTGCTAATTCTACTAAAGTTTGCAAAAGAATGGGGGTACGTATTCCGGGGCTCAAGAAAACATGAGCGTATAATGACTCCATTGTACCAAACCATTTATTCGAAAATTTTCAAAGGCACTTCAACACTTCGTTAAATATTATCATGGAACTCTTTCAAAATAACCAAACTTTACACCAAATTTGACTTAACTTTAATTACTCAAGAGCTCAATTTTATACCTCACCCACCACACGCCACATGAACGAGACCGGCGAGTTTGAATTCCAGAAGCACTAGATCACTTCGCGCTTGCACTTTACCATTATAGTTGTCGTGACCGGCCGCGCACAGTCAAAGCAGCCGTCGCCGAGTGACGTCAGCGGAGCGTTACCGCCCCTGTCGAGAGAAGGAGGCAACCGGTGCGAGCCGGCCGGGCCCGTCTGCGCGCGTCCGTCACGCCCGAGCAGGCGGGTAGAGACTCGACACCGCCCCTACTCCGCAGCTAGTCGGCGGGTTAATAGCCCTGGCGGGCTATAAGAGGGCTCCGACTCGACGCCAGGGCAGACAGCGAGCGGCAGTGTAAGCGAGTGTATCCTGGCTAGTGTATTGGTGTTAGAAGTGTGGAGAACTACTACACGACGACTTGTGCTACGGACTTGGAACTCTCCTGCGGATATTCGACTACTTGGCTGATTTCTTTTTGTTTTCTGGAATAAAAACCAATTTTAAGAATCCTTGTATTTTATTGGATACTACAATAGTACACTTAGCATACTCTCTGCACTTTATTGAAGGGTGTCGAGACTGCATTACGACACTTGTTAGACACAGAGAACAATGCAGAATCAAGAACGGAGAGAGATATACTCTTTGCACTTTACAAACCCTCGTCTCCGCTCTCCCTTCTCTCCATGAAGTGACCCGCAGAGCGAGCGCTGGTCGCGCCATGGAAGCCCTTCCGAGCTGTGATTGGCTACTGATACGTCGGAGAGTATTACCATAGAGTAAAGAATTATAGTCTCTTTGGTCTATGGTATTACCCTTGCACGTTTTCTTGAGCCTTCGCTTCGCTAGTGGCCAATGCAGTGGGGAGTTTGGTTGTTTTGACAAAAGACATTTTGCATCGAATTTGTAGTTCGCTTTTCAGTGCAAAATAGTTTCTATTTCAGGAGAGCGAACATTTCTGGTTATCAGATTTTGTCTACAACGCTCGATGCTATCATTTATTCTTAATTCAACTAATGTTGGCAAAGGAGTGGACGTGGGTATTGCGGGGCTCAAGAACACGTGCGCGTATAATACAATGTCACTATGCACAATTAGGTAATAAGAGTATGAAAATGAGAACATATAATATTGCTCAACAAAATTGGAATGGCCCACGTATTTTAAATCATAAGATATTTCAGATCCTTTTATTTAAAAAAGAGTGTGAGATGTAAATCTTTTACTTCCGGTGGAGTGCAAATAACGGAACTAGAAACTGCAACGAGTTTGTCACGTCTTTGTCTAAATGGAATATAAGTCGTCTTAGAAAGATCAGCAATGAATATTTTTGCTCAAGTAAAGCCCATTACTTGTGTTCAAATAAATAAAGCATTCTACGAATTGTAGCATCTCAGAGAGTTTAAATTTTTTAAATAAAAGATGAAATAAATCGTGTAAGGTATGGATATATAAAAAATATACATTGAATTAGCATATACTACGTTAGTATTCTTGACAATCTACAGCTTATATTCCAAGCTTCATAGGTGAAATTATCTCAAATTAATCCTTGTGGGCGCAGAACGTTATATCAATCGACATCACTGATAAGGAGGGTTCCTGCTAATCCAATTGTCAACTTAAAATTGAATCATAAAATAGTGGCATGTAGGTCAAAACTTATCATTAAATGTTTATTCATAAAGATAGTTTAAAAAAAGAAGTGATTTATAATGAAGTCCGAGGGAAAATATTGTTTTGAAAATACTTCAATCGATATGAAATTATCTCGCCAAATCAACATCGCTTCATATAAATGACAGTAACATTGAATATAAAATATATTGTAAACATTATTATTATTATTATTATTATTATTATTATTATTATTATTAATTTTTGTTTTTTTTTTATATAGTCGAAATTCGACAAGCGAAAAAGGAAGACTAAGGAACGGATTCCATTTTTAAAGGGTACCCCCGGCTAACCCCGCCTACCCCCGTCGAACCCATGCTTAAAATTGGAAAGTAAAATTTAATAAATTAGATTACAAGCAATTTAACTTTAGATATATGACAGTTGGTAGTGAAATAAATGCAAAAAAAAAACAACCTTTAAAAGGGTTTCATTTTTATACTGATAAGTTCTTATGCTGATGTGTGAGTGGTATGTTACTGCTGTTAATAGACAACTTTGCACTTGAGGGTCTCTTCAGGTGCAGCAACATTCACATCCCCAATTTTTCACATACATCAGATTCGATAAGAAACTGTTGCACTTTCCTTCTTTGCTTGTTCGGGGTTGGAAAATAGTTATTGGGTTATAATTGTGTAAGTTTCACGTAAGGGAGGACCAGTCTTGATGTGTCAAGACATCGCGCGCGCGCCCACACACACACACAGATTATATTTTAGATACTATTTTTATATATATATATATATATATATATATATATATATAAATAGTATCTAAAATATAATGTATGTATGTATGTACGAGAATAAGTCAATTTGACGCGAGTTGTTCTGTTCTCTCCATGTCATGTATCTTTGTAAAAGTCCTAATAAAATATATGTATCATAACACACTACACAATGTCACTTGTCGAGAGGGGTCAGGGCACTACACTGACATCAGTTGATACCTTATCTCTCCTCAGCCGGTGACAGAGAGAGAGAGAGGGACAGAGAGACAGAGAGAGACAGGCAGAGAGAGACAGAGAGAGACAGAGAGAGAGAGACAGAGAGAGACAAAGAGAGACAGAGAGAGACAGACAGAGAGAGAGACAGAGAGACAGACAGAAAACTTGTCATCCACGGCGCAGGCGTCTTTCCTCCCTTGCTCTGCGACGAGAGTTTTACCGTGTGATTTTTTTCATTTACTCATATACATAAGTGCAGGTTGCAGTTCTAAATTAAAACGAAGAAAAATGCGACATAGTATGAAATATAGATCGATAAGACATAAAGTCAATTTAAGAGTTCTCTTTTCATTACTTTTCGTTGTGATGAAAAAGGGGGACCATCCACACAGGGTTTTAATCTGTTCGGAAAAAAGATACGTCCAGAAAAAATGAGTCCAGAAAACTGAGACTATCGCGCTCCCGCCGACACTTATCGGAACTTATTCGTTTGTTGTCCATGTGGTACCACTTGTCTCTTTCGTGCAGTTCAGAGAGCGGTCTAATATGGGAAATTGTATTTTGAAATTTATGTGTGTGATGAGAAGTAGAACGGTTGTTACATGTACTGTTATAATGACGTCTCGTTCAGAGCTCAATCCTAAGCCAATTACAGGTTAGATGCTTATTCGTACGATGTTCGGATTAGTAAACAGAACCGGGTCTGGAACCCCATCTTTTGTATAGGAATAGGACAAAACAACAGGAACCGTGTAAAGCAGACTGAAGACCCATAATGAAAAATACTCCTGTGTGTCTTTGTGTACGCTGGGTTTTATTGTGAGCGTGAGCACGTGGAAGCGCCGTGCATGCGCAGTCGCCCCTAGGTGTGCACGCTGGAGAGGCGCATGCGCAGTCGCCCCTAGGTGTGCACGCTGGAGAGGCGCGTGCGCAGTCGCCCTAGGTGTGCACGCCGGGAGGCGCATGCGCAGTCGCCCTAGGTGTGCACGCCGGGGAGGCGCATGCGCAGTCGCCCCTAGGTGTGCACGCTGGAGAGGCGCATGCGCAGTCGCCCCTAGGTGTGCACGCTGGAGAGGCGCATGCGCAGTCGCCCCTAGGTGTGCACGCTGGAGAGGCGCGTGCGCAGTCATTCCTCGGTGTGTACGCTGGAGAAGCGGTCTCTGCGCGCCTCCACGTCCACCAGAGTGTCGCCCTTGGTGGAGCGACGCGACAGCCGCTCCTGCGCGCACATCAGGGGGTGGACCCCCCATAAATTGCAATATAATTGAAGGAATTTTTTTATGGATTTAAGAAAAAATAACACAGTAATTTAGTAATACGTATTATTCGACAATTTTCTGCTATTTAGTGTTAAAATATTTTCAGTTTTTTAGCTGTGCCAATGGTGTAAATAAATTGAAAATTTTTGTACTTGCGTGTACTTTCCGTAAAAACAGTGACACCCTTTTTTTAAGAACTAGTTCCACATTCACTGTGCGGCTAACTACATCGATATGTTCTCACCAGTTTGAATTTACCCACGTCCACTACCCTCAGTTCAATCGTTGGATTTCACACCATGATGCTCACACTTCAGCCTCCTACCCCTTTCACCACTGTGGATACACCCACGATCCCCACTATACGTTCAATCACTGGCCTTTCACATCATGATGCTCATGCATCAGCCTCCTCCCCCCAACATAAGTCTATCACCCCCTGATGCTTATTCCATCAGCCTGCTACCCTTTCACCCGTGTGGATGACCGCCCACCCACGTTCCCCCCCCCGTTCAATCGCGGTCAACCCTGATGCATATTCCTTCAGCCTCCTACACCTTTCACCCTGGTTATACCCCACCCCCCCCTCCCCCCTCCGCTATCAATTGACCCTTAACGGCTCTGCACGTACCCAGTGGCCTTGACCCACGAGCGCGAAGCGGCAATTGGGACTAATTAGAGAAGGGTAGGTGAGAAGGTAACTCAGGCGGCTCGGAGCCCCCATCCCCTCCCCAGTGCTTACCGCCAGCTCACGACGTGGGTAAACGCCGGTACCTAAGCATCCTGACGGGTGGCTACCCGCCGGACTTTAAAGTGGGATTCCGAGTACTCCGAGAAGCATCCTTCACCCAATCCTGCTCCAAGGCCGACGCGCCATAGGCCCAACTGGTGGGTGTCCGGTTGTCTGGCCACCAGGAGCTCAACATCGCCTTCTCACTACCTGAACCTTCAAGCTAACGACGTGAACGGTGCCGCGAGACTTAGGGTCTGGGTGTTCGTCTACGACACTCCACCAGCGACCACGACAACCTACGTCATCGTGATCTCCCCCTGCGGGGATAAATGAGCTAGTTTCATGCCGTAGCTACCTTCGGGGCAAATAGTAGCGCGGAGGTGCGAATTAAAGCTCCCACAGACCGGTGTGGTAGATCCGCAGCGGGTGCAGCGTGGAAATTTCCGAGCTACACGCGTCCGCGGAATTCGCGGGACCGTTCACACCGGAGCGTTTTTGGCAAGGTCGCTCGACCAGAGGGTAGCGAAGACTCCGAATACGGGCGGACTTCCACGAAACTCGAGCTGCAGCGGAAGAAACGCGTCTGACTGCGATACAAATTTCGCCGCCGATTAAACGCTGCCAATCCGTTGCCACGACAGTCGTCTGCCGCGCAGGTCTGAACGTGCTCATAAGGCAACACGTGACGCGGAACTTCCGCTGCGGCCAATCCGCGTAGGCTGCGGATCTTCCACGTGGAGCCTTTATAGTGAGAGGCTTCACTCACCTGGAGCGCTTCGCCGACGGCGGTGGCCGCCATTTCCTCGACGGCTGTGAGCCGCTTGCCCGCAGCAGCTGCGGGCAGATCGAGAGGCTCAGCCAACCCCCTTGGACGTCTAAGAGTCGTATTTATGAAGTCTGCCAGCAGAGCTCTTAGAGGCTTGCCATCTGGTGGCTTGCTCGGAGGTCAATGGGCGACTGTAATTGGCCGGGGGACCGTTCATAAATCGTAAAAACCAAACACTGGCAGCCTGCTAGGCCTGGCAGGCCCCTGGCAGAGGTTTATAAATACGACCTTAAGACTACGTAAATGTTATAATTAGAGGGCGGATTTGGTTGACCTAAAATATTGCCAGAAACGACAAATAAAATGCCCTTAACATTCCGTCACTCACACGGCCATATGTAGCACGCGTTGGCCCATCACACTTATTATGAAGTTTATTTTCTTTTTTTATTTATTGGTTATTTAAGTTTGCGTCAACATCTAAGTCATTAGCGACCACTATTGGGGTTAACGTTATGGCATCTATGAAGATGAAACGAAATAGCGATGATAAGGGGTGAAAGAACGAACACAAATACAACCATGCACGATGTGGGAGTCGAACCCGCGACCCTTCGGTCCGAGATCACTTCTACACTACTGCCTTAGCAATCTCGGCCACCGGGCCGACATTATTTTCTTTATTAACATCATTTTTCTTTATAAGAAAAAACGATGATTCCAGTCTATAAAGTATATTTAAAGCAGACGTTTTGGCCTAAATTGTAAGGCCCTCTTCAGTGTCTGAAAGGTCAACACACCAATCAGTTACAATCTTACATAATATTACTAGTATAAAACAATTAAAAAGAAAAACAATGAGAAAAAGACGTGGTACTGTCTGCTTTAAATATACTTTATTGACTGGAATCATCGTTTTTTTCTTATGTTTGATTTATCCAGTGAATCCTGATTTATTATCATTTTTCTTATTTATCTGTGCTTATATTATAATTGAATATGCTATAGAAAAGAAACGTAAATAATCAATTACAAACCATATTGAAACTTTTATTGTATTTCCGTCACTCGTGCGGCCATTGGAAACACGAGTACTCGCGCGTTGGAGGATGTCCATCGCCCGCATTATTTAGTTTTCCATACCTTGTAATATTTACGTTTTTGCGCAGTAACGAAGAGAAACGCATAAACCCATTTGAAATCTTAAACACATTCATATTATAGAAAAAATATAATTTTGATCAAGTATGCAAAAACACAGGCATACGCCATACGCCAGTACTTGCAGGTTGGATTCTATCAAACAGGCACGATATTTTACTTCAGGGTATGCTGACACAGTGCATTCAGAGATGAGAAGTTTATCGACCCTCTTGTCAGATACCATTAGAGGAATAGAAGCATTGTTTTTATCGTGAAAGCTAACATTCCTTTCTTAACCAGAAAAGAAACTTCAGTTGACTTATCCAACAGCGCGAATGACGGAGTGTTAAATTTTTTAAGAATGCTTAAAAGCAAAGAAAAATGTAAAAATTCATATCAAAAACAGTTCGGATGAACAACTCAAGCTATTGGATACGTTACTGTTGCAATCGATGCCTGGCTTCTTCTATTCGTTCGAGTGAACTAAACTTGCAAAATTTTGGTTTGGACACAGTCCAAACTACTAAGTAGGAAGGATTTAAACATAGTAAATTCTCGGTTATTTGATAGAAAAAATCTACAAACTTATTTTCGTATGAAGCTACAATTCACCGCCTCGCGCCGCCTCCAGCTTATGCATGGCACCCCTTTCTGGATTTTAGGGGAAATTGCCCATGCCTGTTTGACATACCTCTTCTACTTTATCGAAGTTTCTTACCATCACGGGAGCTCCTGGGCGCGCCAGAATCCATGGCCTCCGCTATTGCTTGAGTCACGGGACCTTCAGTGTCAGCCGCCTGCGTCTACCAGTTCACAGAAAACGAGAAAAACTTAGCACCATTCATAAAATTACAAAACTACCAAGAAATCAGAAGGTGAACTTACTGTATCTACGACACTGCGCATATTTGAGAAGTGTACGCAAGGAAATGCTTAACATTCGTAATGATTCTTCCAGCATTCATGAAATCTAAATAACACTTCTCCACAGTTAAAAAAAGCAAAAAAATCGTGAGATGTTTATATTAATGTCTTTGTTGTGCTTTAATAAATATGAAGAAAATAATCGCGTGGCGCTACTAAGACTACAGTCTGTGACTGCGAAAACCGGTTGTTTTTTATGCATTCTACTGTAACAAAGTTAGAGAAGGTACAGTAAAATGCATTTGCTACCAGTATTGTTTCAAAGAACTTCTTTAAAATGCGAGATGCTAAAAAAATAGAATTACTAAATATAGGAGGACACAGGGAGGAAGTCGAGAAAGAAAAGTGTCGAAAAAAGAAGTCAAGATGTTTCAAAGAACTTATTTAAAATGCGAGAAGTTAAAAAATATAATTACTAAAACAGTAGTGTTTAGTAGAAGGAGGAAACAGGGTGGAAGACGAGAAAAAAAGTGTCGAAAAAAGAAGTCAAGAAAAGGTTTAGCATCGGAAGAGATAGAGAACAAAAGAAGTACGTCTGGATGCTGGGTCCGTCTCATCAGCGTCTCATTTAGCTGACATCAAAGCTGCTAGTGGCGTCGACCGAGACAATCGCGATGGGGCATGTGGTTCACTCGCCCACCGCTAGATCGCAGCGCTAAAGAACGCAAAAATACACGTTTTGGAGAAACGTCTTAGAATATTCCGGATTGATCCAAAAACAATTCATCGGTTTCCCACCACAAGACAGACACGTTGAATCACACCTCATTTGTCTTGATTTGTACGCGGAAAGACTCCTATGGAACGTTGCGGTTTTTACCATTGACTCACCAAGACCACGCTTTTGTAGTCTTCAAAGCGTAGTTTTACTAGAAAACGAGAATTGCTCTATTAGTTACGTGCCTGTGGCTACTAAATCATTATCTCCTATATTATTTCAGTATTATATATTCCGTTTGCGGCTCTCTCACGCAACCAATAAATGAGGTCTCTAAAAAAGAGAATTTCACAGAGACGTTACATATTGCACATTGACTTAAAAATATGAAGGATCTGTTTAAAAAGCGCATTTAAATATTCATGTCAAATGCAACCCGCAACACTATTGCGTATTTTTGAATGTCGTTAAACTCCTAAATAAAGCACTTTAGAACCTTAAAAACTAATTTTTTTATGCCAGTGACCTCAAAAGATCGTTTCTCACACCATAATATAAAGGATGAGATATTTGTGAACATTCTATTACGTTTTTTCTGGTTTGACGCTTCTCAATTCTACCTGGTCTGTTCAGAGCCCGTAGAATGTGTAACTGTATGTGAAATTAAACTAATTACTGATATTCTAGGCGATTGAATTACACGGATGAACCTCTCTGCTCGGTAATAACGTTAAATAAGAATAGTTTGTATTGACAATGGTGTGTTTCATTGTTATCAATTACAAGGAGACATACAGAACAAGTGATGGAGATCTTGAAGAAAGACATTACAGGCTTCATATGAAAATGGAAAAATAGGGAAGAGAGTGGAGTTTAACATGCGAGAGTTCTCACAAAGTAAGCTAGTACATTTTATTGCAAAAATAGTTTTCACTCCAAAAAAATAAGAAGGGAGATGCGAAGATTGGTTTGATTGTGTTTTTTTTGTGTTTCCGGGCGCGTCAACTGCTTTGGTCATTAGTCCCGTTAGGGTAGTACATGTTTTTTTCTCGCGAGATGGCGGTGATTTTCCCCCGCTGGATGACGAGATCCGGCGCCAACCTACCGTCGGCTACTGGGGTTTCCCCCTAACCAGGACTGTCCCACAAGCGGGGCACCGCCCGAGCCCGGACAAGCTCTAAGCTCCCGACCAGTCTCCCGGAATATGTAGCAGTGTAGTGCATGTTAGTGTAAGTGTGTGTGTGTAAGGGGAGAGGATAGGATACGGAAGAGGAAGGACAGATCGCGCGCGGTCCATGGCCCGTTTGTTAGGGTACTACTGGTTGATCGGAGAAACCACGGAAAACTACCGATCAGAGCAGCCGGCCGCTAGAGTTCTCCTCCAGACAGCGACTGAATTCGACCTAGCTGACAAGCTAGTGTCGAAAATCCTGCCGCCGTGGGGAGTGGGAACCTAGGATCTCCCGGTCAGAGGCGCTGCAGTGACATCAGTTGATGCACTGAGCTAGCGCTCCCGGTGAGATGCGAAGAGTAGAAGAGAAAAGAGAAGATAAGCGAGATTTGGAAAGAGTCTTTCCGCTCGCCAGCTGCCGGGGCTGAAAGAGAGAAGACGTGGAGGCCGACCTCTGCGGTGGAGGCGCGGCTGGGCGGGCTGTGCCGTGCTGGCGCGGCTGGGGCGGCTGGCCCTGCTGGTGCGGCTGGCGCGGTCCACGCTCTGGCTGCTGTCGCGCTTCTCCGCCTTGGGCGGCGGCGGCGGCGGCTTGAGCGCCTCCAGGCGCCGCAGGTGCTCGCGCCGCCACTCCGCCATCTTGCCCTCCGGGTCCTTCCCTGCGCACGCACGCCCACCCTCGCGAACACATGCGGCTCATACGCATCGGCAGAGAGGAGGCGCAGTGAAGTGTTGTGGGGTGGAGGTGAGGTGGTCGTGGAGTGTTGTGGGGTGGAGTGGAGGTGGGGGAGGTGGGGTGGGGGGGGGGGGGTGGGGGGGAGGGAGGTGGGGTGAAGGTGAAGTGTGGGGCGAGGCAGAAGCAGAATCGGGGGGGTCTGGGGATGGGGTGGAGGTGGAGTGGAGGCCGAGTGGAGGTGAAGTGGAGGTGAAATGGAGATATATTATAGGAGGAGTGGAGACGCAGTGGAGGCGGGGGGGAAGGGAGGGTGGGTGGGTCTGGATGGGGTATAGAAGAGGCGGAGGGTAGGAAGAATGGAGGTGGAGTCTGGATGGGGTGGAGGCGGAGTGGAGGTGAAGTGGAGGTGAAATGGATATATATTGTAGGCGGAGTGGAAGTGAGTGAGGTAGAGGTAGAGTGGAGGCAGAGGTAGGCGGATGGAGTGGAGGGATTTGGTTTGTTTGTTTTTTTCGTGTTTCCGGGCGCGTCAA
The DNA here is from genome assembly GCA_964035755.1 of Teleogryllus oceanicus. NCBI lineage: Eukaryota > Metazoa > Arthropoda > Insecta > Orthoptera > Gryllidae > Teleogryllus > Teleogryllus oceanicus. The sequence continues at coordinate 16,860,931 of CAXIVR010000008.1, forward strand.
CTGCTTTGGTCTTAGTCCCGGAAGTGTAATGCATGTATTTTCTCGTGATATTCCCCCGCTGGATGGCGAGATCCGGCGCCGACCTACCGTCGGCTAGTGGGGTTTGCCCCTAACCAGGACTCTCCCACCAGCGGGGCACCGCCCCAGCCGGGAGAAACTCTAAGCTCCCGGAGTGGAGTGGAGATGTAGTAGAGGTGGAGTGGCGTGGCTGTGGAGTGGAGGTGGAGTGGCGTGGCTGTGGAATGGAGGTGGAGCGGAGGCGCAGTGGAGGCGGAGTGGAAAAGAGTGTGAACGCAGCCAGCGCACAGTGACAGCGTCAGCGACTCGCCTTCGACGACCACCGCCTTGGTGAGGCGCTTCTGCGGCGGGGGCGGGGGCGGGCCGGGGCGCGGGCGGGTGGGCGTCACCTCGCGCGAGCGGCCGCCCTTCTCGCCCGGGGCGCGCCGCACCCTGCGCCGCCCGCCTCGCTCGCCCACGCCCTCGCCCAGCCGCAGCATGTCCTCGATCTTGCCCTCTTCCTCCGGGGGCGCGGGCGCCATCGACCCCACCATCTCCGGTTGCTCGTGCAGCATCGCCGCCAGCTCTGCACGCACGCGTCAACAGGCTCAGCCTTGCTCACGAAAACGGTATTTCAGTGGGTGAAAACCAGAACGGGATAACTGACTGTAGCGTCATAGACTTGACTCCCTGCCCCAGAGAGACAAGTTGCAAGGTATTGTAACCGCTCAGACGTTTACATCACGAAAATATAAATTTATTTTCGTTTAATACATCTATCGGTACCTATTAGACCAGGAAGTTATCAGGTAATCCGACAGATTACACCCGATGTTGGAAGAAAATTCTTTCCAACACGCCGATTCTCAAGTAGTTCACGAGACAGCTACCAGTAGCGCTCGTAACAAATTCGCAAGCGCAGATGACGAAATATTCACTCATAGGAACGGCCGAAGGACCAATGGGAATTTAGTAGGCAAGATTTACTGAATTTTAACCTACTCAAGGAGATTCGGACTTTTCTTTCGTGAATGAAGAGCGACTGAAACGGTACCCGCAGAGAAATGGTTAAGCAACGGATCACGCCACTCTGGGAAATACCGACTACTGAAGCTTTTAGAATAAGCTTTTAAAACTATCGCTTGGATTTATTGAAACCCGAGTTGACCACGCTTCATTCGGCGTACATAGCAACGTCTACTGAAGAAAGGAAAGGGGAGTGGAAAAGCAGTCGCAAACACCCCGATTTTATATTGGACGTAATTGGAGGGCACATAGGAAATTCTTCGCAGCCGCTTCAAACTTCGGACGTCCTCGAGAAAGCGTCGAGCCGTCGCACGCCGCGCGAGTTCCTGTGAGTTTATCTGATTCAATCCAGATTATAAATTGAGGTGCTAGCCAGATTGCAGAACTTTACTGACTATGCTAGTTCATGAGGTTAGTGCCTGTAATCATATACAATTTCCGTAAAGAAAATTTAAATTCTGTGTCCGAATGTCAGCTAGAGTTATAGATTCGTTACTGAATTCAGATACATGAAAAGGACTATTGTAAATTTAAGATATAATTTTTCTGTGTTTGATTTGTAACAGTGTTTCATGTTAAGTGATTGTTCATATAATGTTGCATGTGAAATAACGGAGGGAGATTATTGTTCTGGAAATAAGATATCCACTTGAGTAACGAGTAACCAGTATGGTAATAACAAAAGTACTTAATTATAAATTTGAATTTTTTTTGTATACTGAGAGATCTCAGTGAATCAAACAAATCTAACTTTAGGTGATTATCAACTAAACTAAATATCGTGTAGCTGGAGAAGTTACAAATTATTTTGTTTTGAACAAACCAAACTGTTCTGTTTCGTGTAAAATGTTGGAATATTTCAGAGTGTAATAGGTTTTCTTTATATAGTGTAATATTATGTGTATGTACTCTTTATGTGTTTTTCCAGCAAAATTGTGTAATGGTATTCCTATGTAAAGAAGTTATCACTGGACTTTTTTTCTTTCTCTGTGAATTTGTGCTAATTTGTGCTAGTATTTAACGAAAGCAGTCAAAGAGTTTTAAATTATAATTCAGCAAAGGTTTTCGTGACATTTTGTTCACCAGTTTTGTTTCAAATCTGATTATAGCAAAGGTACTCTCAGACAAATTCGAGCGTACAGTGTAATAATTCTTTTAAATAGAATATATTTATCCGGTTATTGTTTTAAAACATACGACTATGATGTTCTTATAATATCATAGTGCATATGTCAGGACCCTACCCTCAGGAAGGAAGTCAGCTGTGAACTTTCTTCATGTGAATGTTATGACTTATCATCCAATTGAGTCACGACAAAGCGTAATTAGGGATTATTACTCAAGGTCACCTATCTCCTCCCAAAATCGAGGTAATTCTATCTGAGAGGTCGGACAGGCTTAGATTTGACGACGAATCCAATCCAGTGGTTTGTGATCTGTTATTTTGCTCACCATCCACGCCCTACCGACAGGGAGGAGGGTTCGCTCCTTTTGAAAAAGTAAGGAGGTGACAGTATGGGAATGAGGAGCCAAAATAGGCTTCCGAACAAAGGCCAACCCTTCAGGGAAAGTCCAAAAGGGAGAGGGCTTGAGGTGCCGGGTGCAAATTGCAACGGAAAAGACGCCTCAAGACGAGTGCGTGGGCGAAAGATGACGCAGGAAGTCATGTGACTCGAGCATATAAAGGGCTGCCGCAGAAGCCCTTGGGTAACGTTCTGGTTTCCTCGCGGCAAAACACCGCAAAACTTGCCCGGGCCAAGTCTGGCGCGGAAGTGCTGTAGGCACGTGTATGTGTTCGAGTCTCGAGCACCGTGAAGTATGCTTGATACTTCGGGCAGATTGTCTGCCGAGGCACACAAGGTGCCATTGCGACTCGGCCGAGTTGGCTAAACGCAGGCGCGGCCGCAAGGCGCGTGTTGGGAGAGGGGGGCTGCTGCAGGTAGCTCCGACAAACACCTTAGAGTGAGGTCTGTAAATAGTGTACATAATTTATTGTAAATACCCACTCGTGTCTGTTTCTTTGTGGTGTAGATCCCTACTCACGACGTTACTTGACATTTTATGAACTCTGAGAAAACTGTTTATTTAATTCAATATCACTCTAAAGTTGGAGTGCTTTTTTTATCATTAAAAACACGGCATTTCAGTTCATACAATTTCATACGTTCATACGAGTTCATTCATACGTTCACACGTAAAAAGCACGAAATTATAGTGGAACTGAAACATAGCCTAATATAAACCCGTTTTTCTAAGAAATTATCAAATATCACTTATACCGTTCGGGTTTTCACACATTCATTAATGAAGGCATATAGTTAATTAACAAAAATAACATATAAATAAGATTTCTGAAAAGTTTCTTAGCTCCCTACACACGACCCAGAATTTATTTTATATTTCTACATATTGTTATAGCACCCAGCCATATTTTGTCCTTGGAATATAGTTAAAAATTATCATGCTTTTATAGTCCTTTATTTGTCATAAACTAAGGAAATTGATAATTTTTGGCAGTTTATGAGAAAGCAATTCCGGCACATGTGAAAAATAAATATGTGGAAATGAAGGTGAACAGTTGGACCGAGATTTACAAGAATTGTTTTACTGTGTGTTAGAACACACGAACGAAAGAATTCAAAACGTCCTCTCAAAACACCTGTTGTATTTTTTCGTTAGTTTTAGTCGTAGTAGTTTAGTAGTTAACTACTCATATGTCAATTGGCTTTAGGGATCGTTTTACCATTTCATCCGGGGGGTTCCCTTTACATTCGTCAGGTATGAGGTTCTGACAGTCATGTTCACACACTTAGAATTGTCTCAAGAAGGAATTCCGCATGATTTGGGATCGAGGTGGATGCAGCGTAGAATGAAAGATGTTAGAAACTAACATCAATGGTATCTGCGTCCTTTCGCCGACGTAGAAGATTGGATCCACAACCACTTCATTTTCTACTTCGCCGATACATGCAAAGGAAAATGTGTAGGAATTGAGAATTCCAAAATAGAAACCACGATTAGCCGTAAGACAATATGTCGCTGATGAAAGTATAATGAAAAAAAAGTTCGGACTATTAGGGAATACTAGTGAGAGGGAATGTAGAACTGTGTAAGCAAGTGAAACTAGATGCTTAGAAAATAAATAAATAAATTTAAAAAAGGCATATTTAGGAATGCATAGGAATGAGTACACAAATAAGCGCAGAGAGAGGTTGCAAACGATGTTTGTGGTGGTGTTTCATTCAGGGGATTGTGGATACCAATATTTGAAATTCGTGACGTTCAAGCCTAGAAATGAATACTTAAGGGAGAGTTTGATAGATTGGTGTGCAATAGTTTTCTGAGTGCAAGTTTTTCCCCTTCGAGGGTGTTATCCTCTGCCGTATCGCAAGATTCCTCGTTTACCTTTTCATGCTGAGCAGTTCCAGAAGAGACACCATCCGGGGTGAATATCATAATTCGAAAGAATATAATACCGTAGAATGTAGGTTTTGAAATGGCTTAAACGCCTTCGGCCTAGCCACTTATCATTAGATAATGCTTTTTCTACGTAGTAATAACGACTTATGAAATATAAAATAAATATAAAAATATGATCCATCCACAAACTTACCAGGAAATGCAAGGCTGAGGCGAATAGTGTAACGATCGGTATCCATTTTTGATTTTCCCTGCAAAAGAAGAAACAAAATTAATCACTTGTTAAATTTCACATCCAGAAATACTATCACTGAATAGTAGAGAGGTAATAGAGAGTTGTTCGGGCAGGGCAGTCAAATATTTTAAGCCCAGCTTAGAGCTCAATGAGGTCAACTCAGGGCTGATCTTAACACGCGTAGACTTTGGGTAATATAGATGGCATAAGCAGAAAAATACTTTTAACTTACACATACATTTAATTATACACTTATTTGTAGCAATACAACTATGTCACCTAAAAGAGAAGTACAAATCACCGTTCAGTACTGTGCCGCATGAAAGAAAGGACAAAACACGCTGGCATACTGAACAGTTAGAGATCGTGCCCAATAATTGCCATTATCGTGTCTGTTTATTTACGAATCAGTGGCTTTTGTCAAAAATGACTTGCGGCGGGAATATATTGTCAAAAAATGCCGAAGTCTACTACTATAACACTCGACGTAGAAATCATATTCATCAGGTGACAGTATCAACAGCCCATTACAAAAAATACACATACAATACATGTACATTATTTTACAACACTTTGCCAGATGACATTAAACGATTAAATTCGATAGAAAAGTTTAAATCCCAAGTGAAATCGTTTCTGCTGTGTAACTGTTTCTATACAATTAGAGACTATACTGAGCATCACAAGAAAAGTAACATTAATTTTAACAATGATACATAATGCATTATTTAACATTGGAACTGTATAAATGTAAACAACCTGTAAGAAGTATTGTATCCCAGCTTCTGGGTCAATGACCCCCATCTCGATCAGGTTTTTCGTCCAGTTTCCCTGATCCATTGAGCAAATGCTGAGATGGCCCCTTTCTTTTGCTTCTGGACATGAATGTAACTTCATTTTCTGTGCACGTCTTCTAGAATTCAGTGGGAAATACAATTATTCAAATTATCGTTTCCATGTTGTCGCGGCAGGAAGTATTATTTCGAAGGACAACATGGATAAGAGCCAAAATTTATTGCCTTTTTATCCTTGAAAATAGATTTTATTACATGGGAGCTTTTTTTTTAGTAGTATACGACTTAGTGTAGGGATCACAGAATTTTGAAAATGTGCACACAGTTCACTTTTCCCCATAGAACGTCAAACGCAGTTTTTAGCTGCTTTTTTGACGTAAAATAAATAAATAATTCGTACGCTGGATGGTCCGAAGTCCCGTTGGCCGGAGGAACTTGCGCACGTAATTACAATGCACTTACAACAACACTAGTTGAGACATCCGATGACACTATCACTGTGCACGTGTGCGCACAACACGAGTCGCACTTTGTGTGAGTAATGTTCATGGTGAACACTAGGCACATGAAAACAGCCAGGTTTAAAGGTTCGTTAACAGAAATAGTTAAAAAGTGCGGCGACTGTCGACGCGTTGCAGCCCTGCATTGACATAAACTGCACGGGTATGCCAAACGGAAGTAAAGATGTGGAGGGCGGCTGCTTCCATGCGTATAACATATATTATACACAATCGCACTTGTATGGTTGTAAAGAATTATGAGCGCAACCCTTATTCTAAATTCTAAATTGCCTCTGATGCCTCTGAATAAACTTTAAATTGCGCACGTGATCATAAAAAATGTTACGCGGTGGAGAGCAACAGGACATTGCGCCAAGGACTGATCTCGCAAACGGATTTTGTGCAGTAGAAAAGTTGCCAACCACAACGGGGTGTAGTGGGGATAGATAAAATATACCATCACTTTCCCGCACGAGAATTTTGTGGCCAATAAGAAGTTGTTCCTCCTCAAGTACAAATTGGGAAAGAGTGAGGTCAAAGATATAAGCGAACGGTCGCGTAGTGGCATACTTGTTAGAAGATCGTAAATAACCCAGGTACACAAAATAAAATAAGTTGTCACACACACATATTTGTCTATGTATGTCGACGCGCTGAATACGAATCAAAAGCCAGAATTGTGCCACCATCCACCAGTTTTTTTAATCGCGAGAAACACATGCGAATACTAGATTTTGGTGTCTTGGAGCATTATAAGAATATCGACACATTGAATCGGAATCCAAAGCCAGAATTGCGCCACCACGTTCCAGTTTTTTTAATTGCGAAAATCCACCGCGAAATTTTAAATTTACAGTACAATTTACATTTTAGAGAGAAATCTCGGCCATTTGCTTGGAAAACTACCGATTAGAGAGGCGGTCTCTAGAATTCTCCTCCAGACAGCTGCTGAATTCGATCGGTTGGTTGATTGTTAGTGATTCTGGGCACGTCAACTATGGGTGTCATTAGTCCCGTAAGTGTTGTGCACAAATTTTCATCGGGAGGTGGCGGTGATCTTCCCCAGCTGGATGGCGACCCTCTTCCGTAGACTAGCGGGGATTTCTCCAACCAGATATCTCCCACCTGCCGGGACAAGCTCTAAGCTCCCGACCTGTCTCCTGGCATGTGTGGAAGTGCAGTGCATGTTAGTGTAAGTGTGTGGGTAAGGGGAGAGGATACGACAAGGAAGAGGAAGGAAAGATCGCGCGCGGTCCGTTGCCCGTTTGTTAGGGTACTACTCCGGCATTCGCCTGGTGTTGATCGGAGAAACCATGTAAAACGGTTTATAGAATTCTCGTCCAGACAGCGACTGAATTCTCTAGCAACCGGTCTGGAGCGGAGCGGGGCGCGTACCTTTCGCCTGCGCTTGACGGCGGCGTCGACGGGCAGCGCGGGGCCGCCGGCTCGGCTCGGCGGCGGCCGCGGGCTCGGCGCCCGGCCGCGCCTCCGGCAGCCCCGAGCGCCGGCGCTCCTTGGCCTTGCCCTTCATCTTGGCCGCCATCTCCGCCTGGCGGTCCTCCATGTCCATGCGCTCGGCCAGCACGGACGCGCGCCCGCCCTGCAGGATGGCCGTCCACTGCAGCGCGCGCTCCGGCACCCGGTGCCGCGCGCCGCGCCTCAGCTCCGCTGCAACACGCACGCCCCGCCCCGCCCTCACCGCTCTGCGCCACATTCGCCTCTTATGCTCCTGTTCTGCAACTATTTTCTAACATTCTTCTTTTCACCAATTTCTCGCCCTTATCCCCTATTATCCTCTATCCTTCACCAATTTTTCACCCATAATCCTCCTATTCTTCACCTATTATCCTCCTATTCTTCACCAATTCTTACTATTATCCTCTATTCTTCACCAATTCTTCACCTATTATCCTCCTATTCTTCACCTATCATCCTCCTGATTGATTGATTGATTGATTTTTTCGTGTTTCCGGGCACGTCAACTGCTACGCTCATTAGGCCCGTTAGTGTAGTGCATGTTTTTTCTCGGGAGATGGCGGTGATCTTCCCCCGCTGGATGGCGAGATCCGGCGCCGCCCTACCGTCGGCTAGTGGGTTTTCCCAACTAGGACTCTCCACCAGCGGGCACCTCCCAGCCGGGACAAGCTCTAAGCTCCGAACGGTCTCCCGGAATATGTGGTAGTGCAGTGCATGTTAGTGTAAGTGTGTGTGTGTGTAAGGGGAGAGGATAGGACAAGGAAGAGGAAGGACAGATCGCGCGCGGTCCGTGGCCCGTTTGGTAGGGTACTGTTCCAGCATTCGCCTGGTGTTGATCGGAGAAACCACGGAAAACTACCGATCAGAGCAGCCGGCCGCTAGAATTCTCCTCCAGACAGCAGCTGAATTCGACCTAGCTGAAAAGCTAGTGTCGAAAATCCTGCCGCCGTCAGCTCTCGAACCTAGGACCTCCCGGTTAGAGACGGTGTAGTGACATCAGTTGATGCACTGAGCTACCGCTACTGGTCCCCGCCCAGCCCTCACCGCTCTGCGCGACATTCACCTCTTATCCTTCTATTCTGCAACTATTTTCACCCATTCTTCACATATTATTAACCTATTTTCACCTATTCTTCACCAATTTTTGAGCTATTATCCTCCTATTCTTCACCTATCATTCTCCTATTCTTCACCAATTTTTCACTATTATCCTCCTATTCTTCACCTATTATCTCCTATTCTTCACCAATTCTTCACTTATGATTCTCCTATTTGTCACCAATTCTCACCTATCATCTATTATTCACCAATTCTTCACCTATTATCCTCCTATTCCCAATTCTTCCCTATTATCCTCCTGTTGAGCTGCAAAATAGCTTCAGTAAATTGTTTGGGAGAGCAACAGAATGTGGGATTGGGTCTGCAAAGGTGTACCCACTTCCTAGCTTGCCACAAGGAAAATACTTGTCGTCAATGTTTCCTTACACGAACAGAAGATTGTTTTCTGTTATAATTCGTGCCACATGCATTCACCTCTTACGCGCTCAAGACACACACACTGCTACCACTAGTCAAAATTTAATTCCTTCAATGCCACCCAGATGTGAATTAACACGGCTTTTACCTGACGAGGCAGTCTTTTGTGTAAACGCACAGCTGAAAGATTCTCCAACAATTACCCCTCGTGGTGTCAAATGAATATTCTGTATGAATATATCTATATATCTATATATCTATCTATCTATCTATATATATATTCGTTGTATTTCTACGAAATCTCGACAATGTGAGCGTGTTTGCGCGCATTGTACTTCTCAGATGAGGTCGCAATACCAACCCTACATAATTAAATTGATAGTCGGTAGCGTATATAGGTGCATCTTAACGGTGGTTTACTTGTGCGAGGCGAGGCGAATAAACGCGAAACTGTGTTTGGCCACTTCCTTTTTAAATAATGATTTTCTATCACGCCTTCATGTGGAGAACTTTTAATTCTTGGTATGATGACACTCTACAGTGTTTCCGGCGTCTGGCGCGATCTTGCGAGAGTCTATGAAAGCAGTTCAACTCTTCAACTGTTTGACCTTCCAACGAGTTTCACATGAAAGATGTTTTTGTCTTTCCCTCTGGAAGCAAACGCGCCGTTTTTGGAGAAAAAAATATTATAAGTCCGACGTGGGACGTTCAAAATGCCCTTTGCTGTTAATTAGCGACAAGGAATTGTTATAAAGATAGGTTTTAAATTACGGCGCCAAATTTGAATCAATTTTGGCCGCCAATGTGCTAACACCTTCTATTCTTCACCTATTTTCACATATTCTTCACCTATTTTCACTTCACATATTCTTCACCTATTTTCACCTATTCTTCGTTTTTCATCTATTCCTTTATTCGTTTCTTTGTCCCTTTTCACTTTGCCCTTTTTCAGCTTATTTGTTTCTTCGTTCGTTCGTTCGTTCATTCAGTTATTCATTTATAACTGAAATACCTCGCATTGCCTGTGTATTAACTTATTATAATCGTCTATTCAGCCTGCTTTGCACGAACATTTTCTCATCATTTTTCGTCGCCATAGACAGCAGTGACGGACCGGACTGGGATAATAATTTCTCAAAAATGAATGATGGTTGATTTTTCTGTACAGACAACCTACAGTTTGACTACCGCGCTCCACGCGGCGATTCAAGGAAGTTTTCGCTCGTGCTGAACAGTTTTGTGAAGTGATTTGTGGGGAAGTAAGACGTTTTCTCATGCACTGTGTTCTTCTAATGGCGCCCCATGCTCAGTCCAGTCTCATTCACAGTCCTAACTTCATTTCTTACCATACGTGCGAAGTTCAACTGTTTGAGCTTCAGCGCTTTTTGCGGTGTCCGGAGGAAATATTTTCGTCCTGATTACGTTCAGAAAGCGAGAAGAGTGCAAAACTCTTGGATTTCGTTCTTCCAGTTTCAATATCGAAAAACAAACCCCCATTTTCCTAACAATTTTCTGTACAGAAAAAGTGTGAAAAAATGACTGTGTAAAGCGGGTTTTACACCGTAAAAGGAATTAATTTTATCTACAGTGCTCCCCCGTCCTGAACTGCACCTCACTGTCCAAAGCCACCCTGTTCCTTCACATTGTCCTCGCCCTGCCCTGCTTCGCCTGATCCCGCTCCTGCCCACCCTACTCTGCCGTTTTTTACGATAACCCTTGCAACTTTCATTATTGATACAGTCTGCTTGTAAACACATGAATTGCTGATTACTTCCGATAAACTTTCAGTAATAATTCTGATTATAAGTTACACAAAGCGTAAAGGCACTATCGCGATAAATTAAATAGTAAGAAGTTTGATGAGCTTGAGAAACATTTAATGTTCTTTGATGTATTTCCTCACCCTTTTCAAGATATTTGCAGACATTAAGAGTCAACTTAAATGTAGGTCAAGGAAATAGGGAATGGGGGAGTAGGGGTAAATGTTTAAGACATCTCGTGCAGACTGTAACATTTATCTGTAGAAGAAACCATGGAAAACTTCTGATGAAAGCAATCGGCCTCTAGAATTATCCTCCAGACAGTAGTTGAATTTGGCCAAGCTAGTGCCAAAACTCTATCATATGTACTTGAACTCACATACCTCCCAATCAACGATGCTACAGTGTCAGTGGTGTTGCTACGAAGCTATCGCCATCGGTCCGGATAGTGGAATTGTAATTTCGGTTGAATCCGTACCGATTTTTCATACCAGCTTGTGAGCATGTAATTTTGGTACCAAGAGTTGTTTTCTAAATACATATCCAAACCAACAAACGGCATTTCAAAGCGCGGGCAGAAGTGTTCCACGTTAGAAAACTCCTGCCTCGTATTCTCCGTCGTGTTGTCTAAAACATTTCAAATCTAAACATTTTCCATTCTTGTAACTTAAATTACTTTTATCGTAAAGATTTCTGGGATGCCTCGGGATAAGGCTCTTTCGCTGCCGGGTTTCTCTGATCTAGATATTCGATAGCACCCGAGAGGGATGTGAAAGTAACGGGAGGTAACAGGCGTAATATTGGTACACACGATGATAATGAAATAAATAAGAAACTCAAAAAAGTTTGACGGAAACTCCTTTATCTACCACATGTAGAGAGTGACCAATATTTGTTTCATGGACCCAGAGGATGAAGTTGAGAAGCCTGGCCACCGTATAGTCAAGCGCTCATAACAGGCCAGCGGCGCGTAATGTTAGTTGCCCCTGAATGGTAGGCAACCCATAAAGCATTGATGTTCACCAGGCATGCGAGGCCCCTACGCGTCTGAACGTAACCTGAAAAACTCCGCTGCACGAGAGGTTACATACAAACCAGAGGGAAATAATGTGTAACTCCACATTATAAATCCCTCCCCTCGGTCATATGGCCCACATTCCTAAAACATTAAAAAAATTGTAACATTTATTCTGAAACTCCTGTAGGGCGTCTATTCAAGTGTCTTGGATCAGTAACTTTCGGAGATCGTTCAGTTTTCTCCCAAATAACGACGGTTCGTCCGCCCCAACTCAGTGGGCCGAAGAAGAGGTCTCTATGGTTTATTATTAATTTTAATTCAAGACTCAATTATCCAATTATTCTCGATAAGAATATTGAAGTGTAATTAATTGACTGATTGATTTTTCGTGTTTCCAGGCGCGTCAACTGCTTTGCTCATTAGTCCCGTAAGTGTAGTGCATGTTTGTTCTCGGAGATGGCGGTGATCTTCCCCGCTGGATGGCGAGATCCGACGCTGACCTACCATCGGCTAGTGTGGTAACCCCTAACCAGGACTCTCCCACCAGCGGGCACCGCCCCAGCCGGGACAAGCTCTAAGCTCCAGACCGGTCTCTCGGAATATGTGGTAGTGTAGTGCATGTTAGTGTAAGTGTGTGTGTAAGAGGAGAGGATACGACAAGGAAGTGGAAGGAAAGATCGCGCGCGCGGACCGTGGCCCGTTTGGTAGGGTACTGCTCCGGCATTCGCCTGGTGTTGATCGGAGAAACCACGGAAAACTACCGATCAGAGCAGCCGGCCGCTAGAATTCTCCTCCAGACAGCAACTGAATTCGACCTAGCTGAAAAGCTAGTGTCGAAAATCCTGCCGCCGTGGGAGTGAGAACCTAGGAGCTGCCGGTCAGAGGCGCTGCAGTGACATCAGTTGATGTACTGAGCTACCGCTCCCGGTTTGAAGTCTAACGTTTAACTCATAATTCTTTTACATAAAATGCGACGCGATTTGTTGACTCTGATAACAATGTTTACCAAACTGAGTGCCTTAGGGCGTAGCGCGTTGACTTGGCATTTGGGGATATGAGTTCAATCCCCGGGCCGGCCATCCTGACCGGGGTTTCCGTGTTTTCCTCGGTCATTCCGGTAAATGCTGAGATGGTGCTACTGAAAGGCCACGATCGCAAAACCGGCGTCGCCGAATTCGTTAATTACGTGAAGCCACGATGGTTACGTGAGTTCGAGACATCGCGAGTATCTGTTTGGGAGACCGACTAGGAACTGTGATATAAAGGCGCCGAGGCCAATGGCCCTTCACGGAACTTACAAAATAACACACACACACACACACACACACACACACACACCATACACACACACACACACACATATATATATATATATATATATATATATATATATATATATACAAAATACAATACAACATAATATGACGTTTATTGCTGTATGTTCTACCGCACTCTCTCAGCCAGAAATAGTGTCTACCCGCACAACTGGAGTGAACGATGGTTTGCAGAACTCGTAGGGGCAGACGTGGTTTTTACTCACCCAAGAGCCGAAATCCGACCTTTTAAACCCAGGGGATCATTGCTAAATATTGTTTCCTTCACTACACACCCTCGCAATCTATTTCTGCGTATGTGAACATTTTCTCAACACTCCATGTCACATTGTTCTTGACAATGTAAAGGAATTATATTTATGTAGAGTAAGAAAAATAAAATTCAAAGCTGAAATTTTTATTTCATTACTAATACTTTCTTGCAATTTGTTTTGGTTTCCTAGAACTTCATTTCATTACAAAATATTGTAACTGCGGCGTTGGAGGATACAGATTTAATGAAGCAGATAAGCTACATAGAGATAGAGATTCATTTTGGTTTAACCATTCAAGAGAATACTTTATCCGTTACAGATGTAATGGATAAAATATTCTGTTGAATCGGAGAATATTCATAAGGTACTATTGTAGTATCAGTACTAGAGAGCAGTATCTGTGTCGTAGGAGCAGTAGTAGACAGTACTACAGGAGTATCGTACTACAATACATATTTTTCAACTTCTACTGACACAAACTAGTGGAGGTACAACAGCATGTACTTTCTCGCTACATGTTATTTCTGCAGCTATACATATTATAATGCATGAACATGCAAAACAATCAGCATTTGTCACCACGCCGAGATTCGAAATCAGGCTCTTACAGTAACACGACAGGCATGTTATCCTTACACCATCAGTCGCATGGATAAATTCAACCTTCTCGACGACAAACAAATTGATTTGAATCTTTCATTTTAAAGAAATCAGATTTTAAACAACGTTATTTCAAGATCTAATTTTAAAGAACAGATTTCATTACGATAAAAATCTCTATCATCGATATTGTAGTTTTAGAGAGTTATTTTATTTTTGAAATTTTAAAAATACAGAGTTCGACAAAAATGGCACCTGCAGATTTTCAGCGCAATTTGCTCTACCCCAGGAAAAGATTTGAAAACAATTGAGCCGTTTTTGAGATTTTTAAGAAATTGCATTAAATTCAAGCAAAAAATTACGGAACATTTACTTGTTTAAAAAAAGTGACAGGACCTTCTATAAATAACTATTTTTAAAGTTGATTTCGTCCAAGAAAAACATCTCTATAATCAACTTTGTACTTTCGTAATGTTAATTATTCGTAATTTGGGAAGTTCAGAGAGTTCGCCGAAAATGGAACTCGCTTAGTTCTTTAGGCATCTCGTGCTGTATTCCAGGAAAAAAATTGTTGAAACATTTGGAGCCGTTTTTGATAAAATAACGGAAAAGTGAATATATCTGGTTTCGTCATGAACAAACTACTTTCGTTAACACGTTGTATACTCAAAACCAATGTTTTGCAGGTTCAAAATTATCTGTCAGTGTGCCTGCGGTCAACGCTAGCGCTAGTCGCATTAACTCCTATTTCAGGACTCTTAGTGACGCAATTATTCACGCCATGCCACTTTATAGCTACGTCATATGACATCCAATGCGGTTTTATGAATTATTCCTCTCAACGTAATTTGTATATTATAAAACTAGTTAATAATGTGATGCTTAATTGCATATGTACATGATATGAAAACGAGAAAGTTCTCAAATTTGTATAAATACAATAAAGCAACATTATAACCGAGTTGTAAATGCCCTATTTTTATATAACATCATTTTAACTTTATAAAATTATCAAAATCAATTTTGGAAACAAATTTCAATAGCAGTTTCACAATTGGCAACATAAAATGTTTGTATTATCACGTGACACGGGGGAGGACGGGCAGTGAGGACGGGCAGTGAGGCGGGCAGTGAGGACGGGCAGTGAGGACGGGCAGTGAGGACGGGCAGTGAGGCGGGCAGGAGGACGGGCAGGGAGGCGGGCAGGGGACGGGCAGCGAGGACGAGAGAAGAGATGGAACGGAGAGGACAGGCGGCGCCGTAAAATGCCCTCCGGCGGCGGCAACGCTCACCCTTCTGGTGGTCCTGCAGGCGCGTGATGGCCATGTCGAGCGCGTGGCGTCGCCGCCGCCACGCGCCGGGGCCCCCCCCCCCCCCCCCCGGTTCGGGTTGGGTGTGTCAGTTAGCTTGCCGACGTTCATCGTCTGCAAGCCCTTCGCTAGGCAGTTCCACTTCTCCACAAGTCCACGTTATCGTGTGTGATGTCAGTTAGCTTATATTTAGACAGATTACAAGGTATTCGAGTTTCATGGGACAGTCAAGCTAACAGGGAATAAGAGTTACACAGGAATTGGTGTTACCTCGAATTCGAATTATTCGGGTATCTGAATTAACCGGGAATTGTATTACCAAGAATTTCAGTTCCCAAGAAAAAAATAGTTGCTAAAGAAAGCTATTAGTTTCTAGAATTCTAGTTAGTATGGAATTCTAGTTTCCAAGAAATTCTACCTACAAGAATTCTAGTTACCAAGGAATTTGAATTATCAGAATACTTGAATTACCTGGAATTTCGAGTTAAAATGAATCCGAGTTGCAGGGAATCGAGTTGCAGGGAATCCGAGTTGCAGGAATCCTAGTTTAAGGAATACTAGTTTAAGGGAATCGAGTTGCAGGGAATCCGAGTTGCAGGGAATCCGAGTTGCAGGGAATCCGAGTTGCAGGGAATCCGAGTTGCAGGGAATCCGAGTTGCAGGAATCTAGTTTAAGGGGAAAACTAGTTTAAGGAATCCGAGTTGCAGGGAATCTGAGTTGCAGGGAATCCGAGTTTCAGGAATACCGAGTTGCAGGAATCGAGTTGCAGGGAATCCGAGTTGCAGGGAATCCGAGTTGCAGGGAATCCGAGTTGCAGGGAATCCGAGTTGCAGGGAATTCGAGTTGTAGGGAATCCGAGTTGCAGGGAATCCGAGTTGCAGGGAATCCGAGTTGCAGGAATCCGAGTTGCAGGAATACGAGTTGCGGGAATTCGAGTTGCAGGGAATTCGAGTTGCATGGAATTCGAATTGCAGGGAATTAGAATTGCCGGGAATTCGAGTTGCCGGGAATTCGAGTTGCAGAGAATTCGAGTTGCAGGTAATTCGTGTTACATCGAGCTCCAGACGGTCTACGACTGGCGTCCTCACCTCCATCAAGCGCATCTCGTCGGTGCCGGCCTCCAGCTCCTTGAGCGCCTTCTCCACCTCCTCCTGCGCCTCGCGCACCGCCTTGGGGCCCCGCCTCCCTCTTCCTCCCCCCGCCTCCTCCTCTTCCTCCTCCATCTCCCCGCGCGCTCCTCCTCCTTCGTCAGCAGAGCCCGCTCTTGGGACGCACCTTCTGTTGGCCATTCCACACATTTCTTGAGCTGATTTCCTCCTCTGCCGGGCCTCGCACTATCACCCTCCCAAAGACCAAAGTTTTTCCGTTAGTTAATTAAATTTTATAATATAATATATAAAATCAAATCTGCAGTTCGTTTGCCGTTTCAAAAAGTTTTCTAAAACTCTGGAACGAAAATGTGTTTTTCAAATGTCGGTAATCTGGCGCTTTTTAAAATTTATTATTATTATTATTATTATTATTATTATTATTATTATTATTATTATTATTATTATTATAGCTTTCATTCATCTTTCAACTATTTATAGTTAAAATGTTGAGAAGGCATGCTGGTAGTCAAGAAAACGTGCGCAGATAATCTTCTCCCCCATTCGTCATAAATAGTTTTTATTGTTTTTCACCAAATAAATCAAATCAAACAACGGAAAACAACCAATCACAACAGCCGTACGCTAAAATTATCCTTCAGACAGCGGCTGAATTCCACACAGCTACATAACCAAAATCCAGCCACCGTCGGGAGTAAAATCCTAGGACCTCCCGGTCAGAGGCACGCCTGTGTCATCAATTGATGCCTTGAGCCACATATGCCGATCATAATTTCTACATATTAATCGCAGACCACTCCCTCAAGAATTTTATTTGGCATCAATAAGCGTTCAAAGAATGCGGTTTCGGTGGTGTAACTGTAGCGTGTTAAGTTAACAGACTGTTATACCCAAGTTTTCGGGTTCAAACCCGATGGAATATGTGGAAAATTCAAGGCGCAAAAGTCCTTCGTACGCCTTCCTTCGGAGAGGAAGTAAAGCCATCTGTCCCATGTTGTAGATTTACTTCATGTAAACGATTCTAAAGCCTAAAAGAATCATCTAAGCAAAATTCAATATCGCCAGTTTCGTCGCCCGAGACAATACCTCCGTTCTCTGCTAGGCAGTAAAAGGAGCGTAGCGGAACTTAGGTGGTCAGGCGGACGAGCCTGAGCCTCCCCAAGTAAAATAAATTTATAAATAAATTGAATTTACATTTTCCATTCGTGAAATTAAAACCAATAGTGTTTAATAAATATAAAATAGCCTAATCAGGGTGTATCTAAAAAATATTGCTTTTTCTATCCTATTTTTCTTACCGACCCTCGTCGCTACTTGCAATGATCAACTACGACTCATCTGTTTTAGGACATGCTATGTATCGATCAGTGTGTTGATGTGCAATAAATTGCGTATAATATAGCCTCTTTGATTTAAACAAACTTTTAATTATTTTCAATATTTGGCGCATTTTGGAACTCTATTGGACGTAATTACATTCTCGGAACAGTCCTCTTAAATACCACTCGTGCATTGGAAATTCTCCGATAAATCCCCTCCTCCCTTCGCGAGTCGGGGATTTATCGCCCATTTCCAAAGCCCTCGTACTCACCAGCGTCCTCCTGCGGCGCGTGCGCTTGCGCACCTCCATGAGCCGCGCGAACTCGCGCTCGAAGTCCTCCCAGGCGTCGGGCGCGATGAGCATGGACGCCTCCAGCATCTCGTCCAGCCAGCCCTCCATCTGCGAGAGCTCGCGCACCGTGGAGCGCTTGAGGCGCTGGCGCGCCGCCGCCAGGGTGTCCCCGCCCCCACGGCGCCACGCGCACGCCCGGCAGGCCAACGCGCCGCGCACGCGCACGCCAACGCGCACGCCAACGCTGACGCTCACGCGAACGCGCACGCTAACGCGCATGCTAATGCGCACGCTAATGCGCACGCTAACTCGGACGCTAACTCGCACGCTAACTCGCACGCTAACGCGCACGCCAACGCGCACGCCAACGCGCACGCCAACGCGCACGCCAACGCGCACGCCAACGCGCACGCTAACGCGCACGCCAACGCATTTGCCGCATTAGTCATGCCGGGCGCGTCAACTAATAAGGTCATTAGTCACGTAAGTGATATTTTCCTGCTAAATGGCGAGATCGGGTGCCGACCTCTTCGTCGGTATGCAGAGTTTGCTGTTAGGACTCGAACCCTACGACTACTCGCCTAGAGGCGCTTCTGTGACATCAGTTAATGAGCCACCGCACCCCGTGTGAATGAATACTGATTCCGGGCGCGGCAACTGATAAGTTCATTAGTCCCGTAAGTGTAATGTATGTTTCCCTCAGGAACGGCGATGATATTTTTTCCGCTGAATGGCGAGATCGGGTGCCGACCTCTATGTCAGCTTGCAGGGTTTTCTTTTAGGACTCGATCCCTAGGACCACTCGCTTAGAGACGCTTCCGTGACATCAGTTGATGTCCTTGTATTTTGGTATACGTCATAAACGAATTACTTTCATTCATTTAATTAATTCATTTATTTGTAACTAAGACAGCGCACGACCTTTGTCACCCACTCAAGCGACTGTTATCTTCACCCTCCCCTATTATTTTTTCGCATTATATTGTGTGTTTTTTTTTAATTTCACGAAAAATGGTGAGCCACTTCATGAAAAGTTTATGCAATGATCTGGCGGGGAGACGTTCGTTGAGCAGTACACAGTTCACAGTATTACATGTCCCCAATTCCCACCATCTTCCCTTCCTTCCACCATCACGTCAGTCACGCGATGTTTCCAAAATATTTCTATGCTAAATTACTTTCCCTATCAAGTTGACTTTCTGACTCGATAAACATGAAACAACTTTCAGGTCGTGAAAAGTATAATTTAGAACGCAATATAGTTTGTTCATAACTTAGCATAAATCTGTATGAGTCAACCACGTGCCCAGCAGCATGTAAAATGTAAAGATCTTTTTTCACAAAGCTTCCTTCTAATTGTGAGTCGTTTCGAGCAGTACTATTTTGTTAATAGTTTTGTATCATGGAGATCGTCTGTGGCATGATAGTGGTATTTGTGTTTTCGGGGTTGGGGTGTGTCGGGGTGGGGGTGGTGGGTGTGTGGGGGGTGTGGGTGTGCGGGTGAGGTTGGGGAGGCGAGCAAAAGCCTGGTCGGGCACGGGGAACCGTTATTGACGTCGGGTTTTTGGCGCGAGGGCGGGCGGTGGCGCTGCAGGTAGGCCGCCACCTCGTCGCGCAGCGTCGGCCGCTCCACCCAACGCGCGCAGAAGCTGCGCACCAGCACGGGCTGCGCGCGCAGCAGCGCCGCCAGCAGCAGCGAGCACACGGCGCGGATCTGCGCGCACACACACGCTGTACAGACTGAGGGCAATCCAAACATGGAGAGAGATAGAAGTCAAGGTAATGCTTTTCTTACAGCTGGCGATTTTCATTGACTGGTTACATGTCATTGGAAAGTCTAAAGGGTACCACAGACCGGCGCGGTAAATCCGCAGCGGGTGTGGCGCGGAATGTTCCGAGCTAGACGCGGCCGCGGAATTCGCGGGACCGTTCACAGCTGAGCGTCAATTATGAGTCAGCGTTTGGTGACGGTTGGCAAGGTCGCTCGACCCAGAGGGGAGCGAAGACTTCCAAACACGGGCAGACTTCCACGAAACTCGAGCTGCAGCGGAAGAAACGCGTCTGACTGCATTACAATATTTCGCCGCCGATTAAACACTGCCAATCCGTTGCCGCGACGCTCGCCTGCCGCGCAGGTCTGAAGGTACTCATAAGGCAACACGTGATGCGAAACTTCCGCTGCGGCCAATCCGCGTAAGCTGCGGATCTTTCGCGTCGGTCTCTGAGATCCTTTATAAAGTATCGCTTCGCTACCTAGCGACACCGAGAACTATTGCATGTGAAGTTCGAACGATTCTATCACAGACACTCGTACTTATTCCCTTCATATAACGAAGCATGCGATTTTCGAAATATCGTTACTAACATCTGTACGGTTTCATTACAGCATAAACATCTACATGGTTCCATTTTAATGGCTCACGGATATAAAGTATTAAATGCCTTTTGTGTTTATGGAGCTTATGGGTTTATTGATCCCTATGTGGCTATAAGGGAGGTCGAGTGTGTGAGCTAGTGTTGAAGGTCGTGGGATGGGGCAGGCTGGTGTGAGGGGAACATAGGATCGAATACTGGAGGTTGTGATTAGTGAGGTTAGTGTGCTGGTAAGTAAGACCAGTGTGTTAGTGATAAAGGAGAATATTGTGGTGGTGGCCAGTCTTGACTTAGTGAAAATGAGGGAGACTTGAGTAGTGATAATTGAGACTTGTGTGGTGTGGGAGTGACTGAAATGAGATGAGGAAGGCAAGTGCAATGTATGAGTGAAGCCTGGGAGGTAGTATTAAACGCTAATAGATTGGTGACGATGAAAGGAGTATAGCAAAGAGAGTGAGGTCTCCTGGTGGAGGCATGGGATGAGGGAGGCTACTGGGTAGGTTGTGGACATGGAGGATTTGATGAGAACGCGTGTAGAAGAGAGACTGAGAGGTAGAGGAAGATAGTGAAGTGGTGATAGAGACATGTGGTTGTGAGGAGTTTATCGTGCAAGTGGTAAGTGCGGATTCGATTGTTATTAGGTACCGGACTGTGTACCAAGTTTGCGAGTTAAACCCGAGCGAAGCCGTTGATTTTAAAGGCGAAAAAATCCTTCGTACGTCTTCCTTCGGCGGGGAAGTAAAGCCGGCCGTCCCACGTAGTAAATTTACTACAAGTAAAATATTCTCAAGCCTAAAAGAAGACTCTGAGCTAAATTCAAATCGCCTGTTTCGTTCGCCCAAAATAATGCCTCCTGTCTCCGCTAGATGGTGAAAGGAGCGTAGCGAAATTTGCGCGGTCAGACGGAAGAGCGGGCCTGTTGGTCCGAGCCTCGCCACCTAAAATATGGCATTAACTAACTAAAGTGTAAGGGTGGTGTTGAGGAAGGCTAGCGCATTAGTGATGGGGATTTAAGTGATGGCGATGGAGAGAGACAACGCATCAGAGTCAATGATGAGGAGGGCAAGTGCCAAATGCCACTGATCATTCAGAGTCAATGATGAGGAAGGCAAGTGCCAAATGCCACTGATCATTCAGGAGGAAGGCAAGTGCCAAATGCCACTGATCATTCAGAGTCAATGATGAGGAAGGCAAGTGCGAAATGCCACTGATCATTCAGAGTCAATGATGAGGAAGGCAAGTGCCAAATGCCACTGATCATTCAGTGACAATGATGAGGAAGGCAAAAGGGGGTGAAGGGGGGGAGGTACCTCCGGGTGCTGCGGAGGTAGCGCGGTCGTCGCGCGCGGGCGCGCTTGAGCCGGTTGGGTCAGGTCGTACTCGCGGCGCGCGCCGTGGGGCAGGTCGGCGGGGCACTGCGCAGCGCGGGCGTGGCGAAGTCGCCGCCCAGCAGCTCCAGCGCCGGCACGTGGCGCGACGCCAGCGACAGCGCCGACGCCCCCGCCGACAGCTTCTCCTCCTCGCCCACGCGCGCCACACCCCGCGCAGCAGCTCCGCCACCCGCTGCGCGTTTCAGCACTCCTTACAGGCCACGCAGCCTTCCTCGAACTCGCTTACAGGCCACGCAGCCCTCCTGGCACACGCTTACAGGCCACGCAGCCTCCCTCGAACACGCTTACAGGCCACGCAGCCTTCCTCGAACACGCTTGCAGATCACTCAGCCCTCCTGGCACAGGCTTACAGGCCACACAGCCTTCCTCGAACAGACTTACAGGCCACGCAGCCCTCCTGGCACCCGCTTACAGGCCACGCAGCCTTCCTGCACTCGCCTACAGGCCACGCGGCGTTCCTCAAACACGCTTACAGATCACACTCGCCCTCCTGGCACGGTTACAGCACGCAGCCTTCTCGAACACGCTTACAGGCCGGCCCCCTTGTATTGCAGAATTCACTAGAGCAAATCATGGGTTACATCTTTCAAAAATATTATCTTTAAGAGTATATAAGAGTATATGAGTTACGATGTTTGACATGCATGAATGTGCTGAAAATCCCAATTCGGAAAATGCTTTAAAGTTCACTCACTAGAACTACAGTTGACCTTGCTTCGAAAAATTTTTCTAAAGAACTAAGAAACGTAGAATCAACGGTTTGAACACTTAAAAGAGAATAAAAAGAGCATACGACCAAAAAATTGAAAAACAAGAAATTTCACGATTTTGCATCATTTTCAGGTAGACAGATGCCTTAAAAAAGCAGTAGTAAGGCCTCATTACATGCAAACAACATAATGCTGTAAACTTGCCGTAAAATTTTCACGTAAAACAAACATTCACACCGACGAACGTAAGCTGGAACGTAAGTTTCGCCTGAACCAATCAGATTCAACGATTCAACTTGACCTATTCGTTTCTAGCTTAGTGGAAAGATCTTTCCACCATAGTTTCGAGCTTTTTCTTCGATATTCCTACCGATTTGTCTTTATATATGTTGTACCAGTGCTCGCATTTCCTTCATCTTACAAACAAGGGTACTCTTGTACCAAATTCACGAGTAATTCGTCGAACATAACTAGTTTATTCGCCATGTCAAGTTAAAGTTACAATACAAATTGTTACTTAGACAATTGTCACGTAGACTTACGTCTACGATTACGTCAAGGCATTGTGACTCATTTGTAGGTTAGTGACGTCGCTTAGTGACTCATTTGTAGGTTCTGCGGCTACGTTACGTTTATGTTTAAGTTTACATTCAGTTTGTTAGTATTGTCGCTAATGACTCATTCGTAGGTTCTGCAGCTACGTTACGTATACGTTTAAGTTAACGTTTAGTTTGTTAGTGTTGTCGCTAGGTGACTCATTCGTAGGTTCTACGGCTCATTACATTTAAGTTTACGTTTAATTTGTTAGTGTTGTCGCTTAGTGACGTCATTCGTAGGTTTTGCAGCTACGTTACGTTTACGTTTAAGTTTACCGTTTACGTTTAGTTTGTTAGTGTTGTCGCTTAGTGACTCATTCGTAGGTTTTGCAGCTACGTTACGTTTACGTTTAAGTTAACGTTTAGTTTGTTTCGTTTACGTTTAGTTTGTTAGTGTTGTCGCTTAGTGACTCATTCGTAGGTTTTGCAGCTACGTTACGTTTACGTTTAAGTTTACGTTTAGTTTGTCAGTGTGGTCGCTTAGTGACTGGCGTTGAGGCGAATGGACGGGAGAGCTCGCCTTGGTGGACATGCCGGTGGCGCGGAGAGCGCGGCCTGCAGCACGCTGCCGGCGACGGCGGACGGGTAGGCGGCGGCGGCGGCCAGGGCGTCGCGCAGGGCGTCCGCGGCGTTCTGCTGCGGCACGCCCATCGCGCCAGCCCAGCTCCACCCCCATCGCCCGCTCCATCGCCGCCCACCGCCCCGCCCACCGGCTCCACGCCGCCTGCTCCACCGCCCCGCCCAGCAGCGCCTCCACGATGGCCGTCGGCACGTCCGTGGCCGCCGTCAGCGTCGCGTGCAGCACCTCAACCACCACACGCACCACACCGCGCGGTAGGACACATCGTTTCGCAAATGGGGCAAGGATGCTATCTGTATCAGCGTCCGTTTCAGTAGTTTAGTACCGGGTGCTCAGTGCATCAACTGATGTCACTGCAGCGCCTCTCACCGGGAGGTCCTTGGTTCCCACTCCCCACGGCGACAGGATTTTCGACACTAGCTTTTCAGCTGGGTCCAATTCAGTCTGTTGGAGGAGAATTCTAGCGGCCGCCTGCTCTGACCGGTAGTTTTCCGTGGTTTCTACGATCAACACCAGGCGAATGCCGGAGCAGTACCCTAACAAACGGGCCACGGACCGCGCGCGATCTGTCCTTCCTCTTCCTTGTCCTATCCTCTCCCCTTACACACACACTTACACTAACATGCACTACACTACCACATATTCCGGGAGACCGGTCGGAAGCTTAGAGCTTGTTCCGGCTGGGGCGGCGCCCCGCTGGTGGAGAGTCCTGGTTAGGGGGATATCCCACTAGCCGACGGTAGGTCGGCACCGGATCTCGCCATCCAGCGGGGGAAGATCACAGCCATTCCCGAGAGAAAACATGCACTACACTAACAGGACTAATGACCAAAGCAGTTGACGCGCCCGAAACACGAAAAAATCAATCAATCAAACAGTAGTTTAGTCACTTCATGCTTCACTATGCGCACGTTTTGTTGAGCTTTCCTTTTGCTTGTAATGGTAGTAGAGCTTAGGGTGAGTTTCTATTTTGTTAACAATACCGAAAGATCAAATCTGTTCGTTCCTTTACCGTTAAAAATAAGTTTTCTATAATTTGGCAACGAAAATATCTAGTTTTTGAAATGTTTGTCTCTCGCTTTTTTAAATTTATTATTATTATTACGATTATTTTTCATCTTTCAACTATTAATAGTAAAATTGTTGGGATGGGATTCTGAAACTCAAGAAAGCGTGCGCAGATGATTTTCTCCCCCATACGTCACATACAGTTTTTGACTGTTTTTGAGTAAATAAATTTCTCTGACGCAAGTTCAGTACCGTATTTATCGATATCTGTATTGGTACAAGTATTTCTATCTGTACCGGTAACTATAGAGTCGTCCATAAATTACTCTAAAGAAGGGATTTGAGGAAGCGTCAAATTGCGTTACATGGAGGAAGTTGAGTTGGTTTAGTGTTAGGTTATGCAGATAGTCTTTCTTTATTTTTCAACATTTTGTGAAATAGTTCCATTTATCACTCTTACACTAAACATTTAAATAATAACATACCAAATTAAAAACGAAATAAATTAAATACTTATCATATGAACATGTTTACAATAAGTGAAAATATATTTTCATCAAGTAGATAGGCTATATCAATTGAATTCTTAGACTGTGAAGAAAATATTCGAAACTAATCTATCGTATGCTCTAGAATGCATTTAAATTGATGCAATAAATTGTCAATGAAATGTGGCACTGGTCAGAAAGTTTCTCGCCAATGCTTTTTCACGTAAAAATTTCTACCAATTTTATTGTTAGATGCTGTCAGCATCCCAATTAATTCTGACTTTAATTATCATTAATTTTAATATAAACGCAATAAAATTAATACAAATTGTTTTAATTGTTACATAATTTATTTTACTTTTTACTTTCTCGCTCTTACGAAAGTACTTCGTGAGTATGAAATCGTGCGCCGGAAAAGGACGAATTTTCGTGATAAAAACTCTTATTGTCGAGCTCTGGTAGCGAAAAAGGAGATAAATTCAGTTGATAAATAAATAATAATATTCTCTAACACATGATGTACTCAGAATTCGTTTTGTAGGTCCTTGATTCCGAAAAATCGATTGAGGGCAAAACGGCTGTCGGTCCCTCTGTGATCAATGCTAGCGCCTAATCCGTTCAGACGATTGTCTCCAAAATTGATACTCCCTGATCTATCTGAACGAACTGGAGGCTTTGGGAGTTTCAAACGTATATTTTAATTTTTGAGTTCTTTTTACATGAAGGGTCCATTTACGTTTTTATGTCTCTCCCCATGTAGGTCATATGCCTCTGCTCGAGTAGGTCTCCATACAGCGTTTCTGTGGTGTAGTGGTATGAGTGTCGGCAAGTTAACTCTGAGGATCTGAGTTAGCATCTCGAAGCAGAAAAAATGTTGCTGGTTGAGAACCGTGCGAGAAAGTATGTGCTTCTTCAGCACCACTAGTTGGAAATGGGGAGTCTTCGTAAACGTTTTTACGTAATTATTTAGGGAGATTCATCCGGGGCGTTAAAGGTACGTGACTGGGGGAGAGAGGGTATTCAAAATGTTCCAAATTTGCGTACCCAAATTTGCGTAACGTAATTTATGGATGGCTCTTACATTGGCACCATTTATCCAAATTTCGGGTACCCCTCCGTGCACAAGTAGCAGAGAGAGTGCTGTTGTGCGTTTCGCCCGCTCAGTCACATTGATTGATTGATTGATTTTTTCGTGTTTCCGGGCGCGTCAACTGCTTTGGTCATTAGTCCCGTTAGTGTAGTTCATGTTTTTCTTTCTCGGGAGATGGCGGTGATCTTCCCCCACTGGATGGCGAGATCCGGCGCCGACCTACCGTCGGCTAGTGGGTTCCCCAAACCAAGACTCTCCCACCAGCGGGCACCCCAGCCGGAACAAGCTCTAAGCTCCCGACCGGTCTCGCGGAATATGTAGTAGTGTAGTGCATGTTAGTGTAAGTGTGTGTGTGTAAGGGGAGAGGATAGTACAAGAAAGAGAAAGGACAGATCGCGCGCGGTCGGTGGTCCGTTTGTTAGGGTACTGCTCCGGCATTCGCCTGGCGTTAATCAGAGAAACCACGGAAAACTACCGCTCAGAGCAGCCGGCCGCTAGAATTCTCCTCCAGATACCGACTGAATCTAGTGTCGAAAATCCTGCCGCCGTGGGGAGTGGGAACGTAGGACCTCCCGCTCAGAGGCGCTGCAGTGACATGAGTTGTCCAGTCACCTCCTCGACGATGGCGAGGGCGCCGATGGGCGCGCCGGCCCAGGGCTGGCCGCCCTCGCCCCCGAACGCCTGCGGCCCCTCGCGCCACATGCGCTCGCGTGCCCACGCCGCTCAGCCCCGCGCCGCCCACGCCGCCCACGCCCATCGCCGGCACCCCCGACGTGCCCACGCCGCGCAGCCCCACGCCCGCGTCCCCAGCGCCCGCATCTACACACACACACACACGCAGGAGTGACTGAGAGAGTTAGACACTGGGTGAAAGATAGAGAGAGAGACAGGGACACAGAGGGTGAGTCAGTGAATGAAGGAGTAAGAGGTAGTGACTGTGAGAGACTAAGTGAAAGTGATTGTGAGAGACTTCAAGTGGTAGTGATTGAGAGACTTCGTGGGAGTGACTAGGAGACTTCGTGTGAGTGACTGAGAGCTTCGTGTGAGTGACTGAGAGACTTCGTGTGAGTGACTGAGAGACGTCGGGAGTGACTGAGAGAGGGTGTGGGAGTGACTGAGAGACTACGTGGGAGTGACTGAGAGACTTCGTGGGAGTGACTGAGAGACGTCGTGGGAGTGACTGAGAGACTTCGTGGGAGTGACTGAGAGACTTCGTGGGAGTGACTGGGAGAGATTTCGTGGAAGTGGTTGTGAGGGACTACGTGAAAGTGACTGTGAAAGACTAAGTGGAAATGTCTGTGAGCGATACGTGAATGTAACCGTGAGAGACAAAGTGAAAGTAGCTGAGAGACTTCGTGGGAGTGACTGAGAGACCGTGGGAGGACTGGAGAGACTAGTGGAATGTGACTGTGAGCGATAGTGAGAGTGACTGTGAGGGACAAGGTGAAAGTGACTGTGAGAGACTAAGTGGGAGTGACAGTGATTTTTTGAAGAGATAGTTGGACACTTACTACGTTGCTCCGATTGCAAAATTGCTTTATAAATCGAAAGATATTAAAATGAAATTTTTACGTATACCAGCATTATAAACCACCATTTGAAAGAAATCATTCATGAAAGGGGATTTAATGTTACACACGGCATTTTATGGCAGGTCCCGTCCTCGCCCGACTTCTCCTTTGTCATTCCGTCCGTCATTTTCGCCCGTCCTCTCCGCTGAGTCTCCTCGCCCGTTCTTCCCTCTCGTTCTCCCCATCAGCCTTTCTGCCCGTCCTCAGCGCTCTTCCGAACTGCCCGTCATCACCATCCACCCTCCTACCGATCCTCAGTGCCCGTCCTCACTGCCTCTACCCCTCAGTCTCCTCACTGCCCGTGCTCTCTGAGAGACATTATCATACCAACATTTTTTGTTGCAAACAGAAAAACTACTTTTGAAATTTGTTTCCAAAAATTAATTTTGGTTCTGTTATAAATTTATAATGCTGTTATACAAAAAATGCATATGCAATTCGATTATAATGTTGCATTATTGCAATCATACAAATTTGACAACTCGCTCCTAATGTGATTCGTTTTGAAAACATGCAATTATGTAATAAAGCATAGAGTTATAAACTACTTGCATTATAAAATTAAGTGCGATTTTTCTACAAAAAATCGATGGCAATAAGTCATTATTACACCTACTACTTTCAAAATAATCTTTTTAATTCATTCACGAACGTCTCCACAACGATGCTCGTGGCCTCAGAAATATGCTACCATGTAAAAACATTCATTTATAAGGTAGGAGGTCTAACAATGACTAACGTCATCAAACACGATAGAAATCCAAGTATATTACGGTGATTATCCACAGGCCTTTCGAAGAAAAGGTTTCACAGGTCATAACACAAGGCGGCGATTTCAATATTTTTGCAAACATTGCTCGTTACAGCGTTTGTGCACGCCATAGCGGGCAGCACTATCGATTTTCTGCACATGCGCAGATGCTGAAAAGTGTTGCAAAACATGAACTACGCATGCGCAGAAGATTGATAGTGCTTTAACGTTCGCGGGTGCACAAATTCCCTATGAGCACCAAGGGATCGGAAAGGTTTCAAGAAGGTCCCAGGCTAGGATCCTCGTTGACCTCTTCCCCCCCTTGATTTGCGACTGCCATACTGACACGCCCCCCCCCGCGTGGGCTGGCAGCTAAGTGACCTGTCGGGCGTGCATCATCCGGGCGAGAGGGCCGCCCTTGGCGCCCGCGACGCCGTCGCCCGCCATCCCGACGCCGGCGCCAGCACCTCCGCCCGCGCCGCCCCCCCGCCGCTCCAGGGCTCCCCGTCGCCCACGCCCCGCGACACCAGCGAGTGCGCGCGCACGTGGATGCGCTCCACTATCGACCCCACGCCGCGCTCGCCCAGCGACGACCTGCCCTCGAACACCCTCGTATTAGTGCTCGTCCAAGCAGGTGGAGGAGAATTTATTCATCCACAAGATCTCACTATTAGTGATCGGGAATTATTGTGATGGGCTCCACCACCGAGCGACGACCTGCCCTCGAACGCCCTCGAATACCCTCGCTATTAGTGCTCGTTCAAGTAGGTGGAGGAGAATTATTATTGTCCCTTGCTATTAGTGACGGCATGCATCCACAAGATCTCACTATTAGTGATCATCAAGCAGGGGGTGGAGAATTATTATTGTGGATGCCCTTACCACCGACCCCAGCCCCGCCCCGCAGCACGACCTGCCCTCGAACCCCTCGAAAACCCTCGCTATTAGTGCTCGTTCAAGTAAGTGGACGAGAATTGTGTGTTCCTCGCTATTAGTGATGGCGTGCGCCCGCAAGCTCTCACTATTAGTGATCGTCCAAGCAGGGTAAAGAATTATTATTGTGGATGCCCTATACCACCGACCCCACGCCCCGCTCCCGCAGCGACGACCTGCCCTCGAACGCCCTCGAACACCCTCGCTATTAGTGTTCGTCCTAGCAGGGCGCAGGAGAATTATTATTGTCCCTTGTATTAGTGACGGCATGCATCCACAAGATCTCACTATTCCCCCAGCGACGACCTGCCCTCGAACCCCCTCGAAAACCCTCGCTATTAGTGCTCGTTCAAGTAGGTGGACGAGAATTATTATTGTTCCCTCGCTATTAGTGATGGCGTGCGCCCGCAAAGTCTCACTATTAGTGATCGTCCAAGCCGGGTAAAGAATTATTATTGTGGATACCCTATACCACCGACCCCACGCCCCGCTCCCGCAGCCACGACCTGCCCTCGAACCCCCTCGAAAACCCTCGCTATTAGTGCTCGTTCAAGTAGGTGGAGGAGAATTATTATTGTCCCCTCGCTATTAGTGATGGCGTGCGCCCGCAAGCTCTCACTATTAGTGATCGTCGAAGCAGGGTAAAGAATTATTATTGTGGATGCCCTATACCACCGACCCCACGCCCCGCTCCCGCAGCGACGACCTGCCCTCGAACGCCCTCGAAAACCCTTGCTATTAGTGCTCGTTCAAGCAGGGCGGAGGAGAATTATTATTGTCCCCTCGCTATTAATGACGGCGTGCACCGCAAGCACTCACTATTAGTGCTGGTCCAAGCAGGGTGGATAGAATTATTATTGCATATTACAATTCGATTTATGTCGCGCACTAAACCAGAGAGGTGAACACGCTCTACGGAATGCTTTTCCATTGTGTCGGAAAAGTGTCCTACTGACTTTATATAATTCCATGAGGGAACCTCATGTTGATGGGATTAATTTGAATTATTTAATAGTAATAATGGTGTATTATAATTAGTATTTATACTACATACTAGTTGCATTATACTACTAGTAATTGACTGTATATTTATTAGTATTATATGTATTTAAAAATGTATATATATTTCTGTTGGTTGATGATTTAATCCGTGAAAGTGTTATGTGAATGTAGTGCCCACTGTTGCCACCATTCGAAACGCTCGTGGGAGGAGGGGCGCGGTCGCACCCGATGCCGCTCATGCCGAGGCCCGTGCTGTCTAGGGAGTGCGTGCGGACGCCCGACGTGCCCAGGCCGCGCAGCCCGATGCCCGAGGAGCCGTGCGCGCGCCGGTCCCCCAGCTCCGCCTCCTCCCCCCTCCTCCAACGCGCGCGCACGCTTTGGCGCTGTCTCAGACACACTTCTTCTCATTTCCTCTCCATCCTTCCTCGCACCATCTCTCCCCCCTTCCTCTCTTTCCCGCTTCACTCTCGCCTGCTCCACCAGTTTCCCGCTCTCTCTCCCCCTCTCCTCTCTTTCCCTCTCTCTCTCTCCCTCTCTCTCCTGCTCTCTCCCTTTCTCTCCCTCCCTCTCCCTTTCTCTCCCTTTCTCTCCCGTCTTTCTCCCTCTCTCTTCCTCCTCTCTCGCTCTCTCTCTCCCTCTCTCTCGCTCTCTCTCCTTCTCTCCTCTCTCTCCTCTCTCTCCCTCTCTCTCCTCTCTCTCCTCTCCTCTCTCCTCCTCTCTCCCTCTCTCTCCCTCTCTCTCCTCTCCTCTCCTCTCTCTCCCTCTCTCTCTCTCTCTCTCCTCTCTCTCCCTCTCTCCTCCTCTCTCCCTCTCTCTCCTCTCTCTCTCCTCTCTCTCTCTCCTCTCCTCTCTCTCCCCTCTCTCCCTTCTCTCCCTCCTCTCTCTCCTCTCTCTCTCTCCTCTCTCTCTCTCTCCTCTCTCTCCTTCCTCTCCCTCCTCCTTCTCTCTCTCCCATTCTCTCCCTTTCTGTCCCATTCTCTTTCTCTCTCTCCGTTCTCTCCCATTCTCTATTTCTCAACTCTCTATTTCTCACTTCATCATTTCTCACCCTCTCTATTTCCCGCCTCTCTATTTCCACCCAATCTATTTCCCAATCTATCTATTTCCCACCCTCTCTATTTCCCTCTATTTTCTTTCTCCCTATTTTCCATTCTCTGTTTCTATTCCCATTCTCTTTCTCACCCTCTCTCTCTTTTCCACTCTTTCCAGCATCTCTCTTTATCCCACCTCTCTCTGTCGCATTCTTTTCTTCCCACCTCTCTCTTTCCACTCTCTTTCTTTCTCAATCGTACCTCGTAGTCCTTCTCTCTCCCCTCTCGTTCACCCTTTCTCTTTCTCACTTGCGGACATTCTCCGTGATTCAGAAGCAGCTTCCAACAATGCTGGGAGAACGTGGATGTCACAGCATTCGCTGAAAAACTAGAGCGGGATGAAGCAGGCAAGAATTTGTCATAAAACTTTTTGCTTGTTTACCTCACACTTTTTCATTATTATGAACTCAGTTCCTCCCCCTGCGGCCACATCTGGAATGGATTAGTGATTTGAGGGATAGGTGGTAATGACGTGGGTATTTTGATGAAGCAGGGAAAGAGACGTAGAGGAAACGCGGAAACACCCCTACCGCGAACCTCCTAAGTCCATCGCAAAATCCGTAGGATTGACAAAAATACCTTCTGCGAACCCCAGTACACAGAGGTGAAAACCTAACGAATTAGGCACATCGCCACGGAACGCTCCGATTCTCAAAATTCGGAAGCTCTCTGTCTGTGAAACATGTCTGCAATCAAGACTCAATCAAATCTTATAGGAAACTGTAACTTAAGCGCAAAAGTTTGGTGCCATGTACTGAATGGAATAATTGTCGAAAATAATTGTCGAAAAGTGAACATGAGACGATTCATGACCTCACACTCGTTAACATTTTCATTGTGAATACTCTAACTAACTTTTATTATGAGATCTAGAAAATTTATGGTTGCGGTATGTTGAATCATGAGCACTGAAGTTATTGACTGCAATCGAATTCTTTTTTTAACAATGATAATGTTTTAGTAGTTATTTAAACAGTTCTAACGCAGTCTTACTTGAAAAGAGGCCCATTAACAAACTGTTATTAATAATATTATTTCAACTTATCAATTCCTTTTCTTTATTCTTTTCATCGTATATATTACTACTGTCCATGGTCTGTATTGGCACAACAACCTTTGACGGGCCAGGGTCTTCCAGCGGAGACCCAGGGGACGTATGGTTTGCACATAGATGCGCCGTCTTCTGGTCTTCTCAACCTCAGAAGTGAGCTTTCTCATCGTCCCACAGCAACACACACTGGGACACTTCAAGGAAAGCGCACAATATAATGTGCCCCGACCAGCAATCGAACCCGGGATCGCGTGATGGAAGACGAGCACGCAGTTGCAGTTGTAGTTCCGCCGGTGGCCACGCACCTGGAGGAGCGCGGGGACCACGAGGTCTGCGTGCCCATGGACACCACGGCCGTGAGCTTGCTCTCGCCATGCTCGTCGATGTAGTTGATGTACTCGATCTCGCCTTCCTCCGCCTGCGACACAACCGACCAATCAAATTAGCCGAACATACATACATTTATTTGAACTGCAATTGGGTATGACC
Organism: Teleogryllus oceanicus; assembly: GCA_964035755.1. Classification (NCBI taxonomy): domain Eukaryota; kingdom Metazoa; phylum Arthropoda; class Insecta; order Orthoptera; family Gryllidae; genus Teleogryllus; species Teleogryllus oceanicus. The sequence goes on from CAXIVR010000008.1 coordinate 16,893,977, forward strand.
CGGTGGCAGTAAATAACAATAATTACAATAAAATAATAAAAAATATAATAATAATAATAATAATAATAATAATAATAATAATAATAGAATATTATATTTCTCCAGCACCTCATAACAAAAGTTAGTTATTAAGAGTATTCAATGAAAATGTTAACGAGATGTGAGGTCATGAATCGTCTCATGTTCAGCTTTTCGACAATTATTCCATTCAGTACATGGCACCAAGCTTTTGCGTTTAAGTTACAGTTTCCTTTAAGATTTGATTTTGCAGACATGTTTCACAGACAGAGAGCTTCCGAATTTCGAGAATCGGAGCGTTCCGCGGCGATGTGCTTAATGCGTTAGGTTTTCATCTCTGTGTACTGGGGTTCGCAGAAGGCATTTTTTGTCAATCCCTACGGATTTTGCCATGAACTTAGGAGGTTCACGGTAGGAGTTTTTGGAGTTTCCGCGTTTCCTCTACGTCTCTATCCCCTGCTCCATCAAAATATCCACGTCATTACCACCTAATATTATTATTCTAATTTTATAAAAGAACCATCTTTCTACAATAATAATAATAACAACAAAATAATAATAATAACTATAATAATAAAGGAGTACAGTACAAGCCGGGCATGCAATAATCATACTATCACTAATATTAAGAATTATAACAAATATCTCAACTCTGTCACGATATTCAATAATTATATGTCGGTGAAGCTAAAATTTAATACAAGCTACATAAGTTTGACTAAGTTGTTTTTTTTTAATTCATTGATCGCGTTCACTACACTTAACTGCACTGCACTGCACTGCACTGACTACTTCACTACACTACACTACACTACACCGTTTTTGCTTTGAATTACACTGACCAGCACTTCACAGCACTTCACCGCACTTCATATCACTTATTCATTTCATGTCTATTACTCTCATATTGTTCTAACGTATTTCTAAAGCTTCGGACACTTAGAGGAAAAGCTTTGAAAATTGCTGCGGGTAAACTGTTCCAATCTTTGCTGGTAAACTGTTCCAATCTTTAATTGTTCTGTTACAAAAGGAAAATTTCCCAAGATCTGAGTAAGAGAGAGAGTAAACTGAGACAGAGTAAACAAATCCCGGAGTTTTGAAACTCGGCGTGATTGTTTGTTGGTATCCACCGCACCTTATACTAAAATTCCGGAAGTGTGAGGTGGGAGTAGGGGTGGGTCGTTTAAAGGTGTTTTTTCTAGGTGTTCAGCATTCTCATAACTATCAATCCTGCCGAAACTTATGTTCTATACCAAATTAAAATAGACAAAATGTTCTATAAAAAGTTCCCATAAGATTTTGTTGTAAAATCAACCGTTTTAAAATTATAGGCTCGAAAAGTTATTGATTGATTGATTTTTGGAAAGCTGTAATTTCTAAAACTTCTGTATATTATTCAATGATGTTCTATTCAATTCCTATGGTGACGTGTGACTTCAAAAGATGCATGGTTTACAAAAATATGTATATTACGTTTTCAGTTTAAACGTAAATTGACACTAAACCGTTCATGAGATAACAGCGCGCTTTCGGCATCCATTTCTCAGCGTTTCCATGAAGTTTGTGTACCCCTGCTATTTGAGATTTTGTCATCAGCGTGAACGGTTATCATTATTGAACATATATTTTACAATTTGCAATAAAGATATAATTGCGACAAACTCCAATAACTCTCCCCTTCATCTTTTGCGAAAACAATTCACTTCATTTTATGTTTATTTTTGTTGAATTGTTTTTTGTGAGAATATCTCTTCCTATATGCCAAAAATTAGCAGAGATATACGAAATTGTTCAAAGTTTTAAAAAATTGTATCGTTTATGTAAGATAGAAGACTATGCCTATGTTACATATACAAATCATTCTTAGAGCGTTTATTGAGGTTCTTAGAACAGCTTACCTAATTAATTAGAAACACCCCAAAGATCTTCTTTTATTGCCAGAGCAATTCTTTATTACCTGATTTCGGGAGGCAGTGTTTGGGTGCGCAATAGACTTGGTAATGTAGAAGGTGGATATACTGGAGGGTGTTCTACAGTGTACACTGATTCACCTACTCATCCGTTGATAATCTCATGACATTGATAATGGTCATATTTTAAACGTAAAATGTGTAAATAACAATTCGGTGAGTAGAACAGTTTAAATAATGGAGTAATATGGTTCGTAAAGAAACAATCAATTACCGCGTGGACACATTTTAAAAATCTCAATAAATTTGCTTTTGAATGTTACAATTAAGTCGTTTGCTATCAAAACTAACACGTTCCATTCGCAAAGATCACGTAAGAATAACAATAGTTTTCTTGTGTTCACATGTAATACCCTTGAGTGGGATGTGTTATTGCCATGTGGTATTTTGCATGAGAATAATTTGAACGATATCCTTATCTAGAGATTATAAAGAACTCCCCAAACTTAGCAGTATACAGCATACAACATGCAAGTATACAGTAATTGAATGTTGGTAAACAGTGGAATGAGGTGGTTTTGATAGCACACAATTAAAGTATAATCGAATTATCTTCCTAAAATGGACTCTCAATTAAAGCCTTCATAGGTTGTTTGGTCTGTGAATACTTCTTAGCTACACTTGTGAGTTTCATTCTTTGCCTTCTAATTTTTCTCAGCTCACTACATCAGACTCTCAAATATCCCGTGTGCCGGAAGCGCGGTCGCTAAAGTAACTTTAATGACAATATTCTTGTCGCCGGAACGAATATAAAATATAATTCATTTTTGTTCGTTGCCCCAACCTTCATTGTCACGACTTGTTCCTTACTTAAAATGACTCATCTAAAAATTTGTTGAGTTTTTTACGGAAATAATTATTGTGAAAATGAAATAATTTTCGCGAACTGCAGAGTAAGAAACATCAATGAAGCCAGGAAAACAAGACTTGAATTCACTTGCACCTCCTATTGCATTTCTGCAACTCGCTTTCCGAATCTTTTTATGCCGAGTCGTGTTGACTCACCTCCTTAAAACTTCCGCCGTGATTCATTCAGATGCCGCATGGAGTGCACTTACCATTTTGGACGTGTCGGGCGGTGTTAAAACAGCTGTTTTCAAGATTCTTTACAATCACCGTTGAGGTGAAGGCAGAAGATTTTTCTGAAGGACCATTACAGCTTCTTTACAAAAACATGTCACTCCGACATCAGCTGCAACAAGATGAAACAGATGTTTACTTAATAACACGTGTTTCGTAATAAAAAGTATGGAAGCAAATGAACTAATAATGCCGTTATAAATGATACTTAGGTGTTTGCACTTTGAGAACGCATTGAGTGATTACTATTCGAAATTGACAGCTATTTCGTAATTTCCACCGCAGATTCTCTGAGTATAAGCGAGGAGATACTCTTGCATGGTTTAGAAATGTTTTACACTGTTTTAAATGGAATATTAAGTAGCAGTACAGTTAGCTTGGAGGTTTGCGATCGAAATTAAAAATATTGGCGCTTGTGTCAAGAAACATTTTCACTTCAAGAAACATAGATTATTCTGTATACAGAACAAGGATAAAAGAGCAATTGAGAACATTTTCATAGGTAATACCACAAGTGCTTTGCACATTGTCGATAAATTTCCGAATTTCCAAAGCACGAGTGGTATTTAATAGGAGTATTCGACAAGTGAAATTATGACCAACAGAGTTCCAAAATGCACCATATACTGAAAATAACTGAAAGCTATGTTCAAATCAAAGAGATTATTTTATACTTCATACACAGTTTATGGAACATTGGCATACCAACCGATGACCTACCACCTCCTAAGATAGATGAGTCACACTTTATGATTGCTCAGTAGGGAGGAGCGGTAAGAAAAATCGGATAGAAAAAAGCGATAACCTTTTTGTGATACAGCATTTTGTATGATTAGTTAAACACTATTGGTTTTATTTTCACGAGTGGGGTAGTCGTTTTAATTTAAATCATATAATTTTTGTTAGTAATATTTATGAACCTAAACGATTGTCATCACTTCGCAGTCACGAAATTACATATCTATAGATTCCGCTTGAATATTCTTCATTACTTAGAATTAGTTCATTCCAATGTTGTAGCAAGCTGTTGCAAGGCTCTACGGAGCGAATGGTGGTAAGGAAGCTCCCTAACCTTTAGGATTTAGCTCTTCGGCCCCTCTTCAGATGTAAAGCGCGTATTATTCGCTACTTTGCCTGGGCGAAATGAAGGGGCATGTTGAGGAGGTTCACACGGCGATGACGAAGAACACAAGAATGTACTGATTTGCAATCAGGGCTCAATCAGCATATAAGCAGAATAAATACATGTGCATGGCCCCACTGTTTTGGGTCACTCAGTGATTGTTAAAAAAATATTTTATATTGCTATTTAAACATTAAAAAAGGTAAAATCCACTTTTTAATTGCAAAGATTAAATTTATGTTCATAATACTTTTTATTCCGTAAACTCGCAATGTTTTCGTATTATTGGGGAGCTCTTTTGTTTGGTCTCGCATAGCATCCTTAAAATGTTAAAGTTGTTTGTAAGACTGCTCTGTATCTGACTTACGAAGTCATTGAGGGATGCAATGGCTAAATTTTAAATCTTTGCGGACCTTTCCCCTGACTTTTGAATCTTCCTCAATCTAAAAACTCATCTAGGGCTCATCAAGCAGGTTTCGCTCCGACGAGGACAAGGCGGCAGTAGAAAATAGATTAAGAAGAACGCAGCGCGGATACAAAAAGTTCCAACATACTTTCAGGAGAATCAAAAGTTACTAAAGAAACTGGGGGATTAGTTTGAGAAATAAGGAAAATCGTGAAATAAAATAATTTTTGTTAGGTGGTAGTTCAATATTTGATTTGTACTGGCGTAAGGAAAATTATGGAGGCATTCTCGTAATTGTATTTTAGGTTAGTTGTGGTGCCGAAGAATATTACTAACACGTATCTAATTTTATCAAAGTTGTTGAATTGTGATGTTAATGAATATTGCACATTTTATTTCATTGTGCATCATTGAAATGAATATTGCACATCATATTAATTGTGAAATTGTACCTCTTCACTATCTTTTCCGATCTACATTTTGAAAAATTCGTTCAAGCAGGTTTTACTTTCTTGTATACTACTTACACAGTGTAGAGAAAGTTCTGTAATGCTGCGGCAACAAACCGCAATTTTTTCGAAGAAAAACTCCTATTGTGATCAAGTGGATAAACCTTATTCAATATTATATAGTAAATTACTTCCTCTAATAGGTTCTGTAGCCACAATCCGACTTTTGTGGGTAATTGATGCCGAGACATTAAGTTTACGGTGAAACGTCTGACCGTTTGTCCAACTGTCCGTCAATCCGCCCTTCCGCCAGTCCGTCCATCTGTCCGCCCATCCGTTCTTCCGTTAAATACGCTAGCGGCTAAACCGTATTTATTTATTTTTTCTTTTATTTATTTTACGTCAAAACAGTTAAAACTGCGTATGACGTGCTATGGGAAGAAGTGAATTCCGTTCACATTTTCAAAAGTCTGTGATCCCTACACTAAGTCATATTCTACATGAATTTTGAATTAAAAAATATCACCAAAAATGATATTCCCCTATCTATCTCACTGATAACGCGGTTCCTTGAATTTCAATTGGATTTCTAGGAGTACTTTACAGTACTTCTTGAGGCATCAACAACAATTTAAACATTTTCTTAAAAGAGTTTCTAATTATTTGTTTGAATTTATTTTTCCGGAATAGAACAAAAAACGCATATCAAATTTTATTATTTTATAATTTTCATAGATTTCTATAAATTATCAAAAATTGCATAAGTCCAAATTTTTTGTGATGTATTTTACAATTACAATATTAGAGATAGAGGTACTTTTCTTCAAGTGAAATTTCTTTCCAAATTAGTTCTTTAATAAATGTCATGAGATTTGTGAAAATGTTACTAGTTTTTGCACAATTTTGAGTGAAAATTGAGTAATTTTTAAAACAATACTTTTTCAAAATAGCTCCAATTTTTTTTAAAGGTTTTGTACGCTATGCCAAATGACCTGAAAAACATGACATAACGCCATTTTGGTGTATTCTTTTGATTTTTCAAAAATTACAAAAAATTCTTTTGAAATATTTTTTTTTAAAATTGCTTTAAATATTTTATAAAGTTCTTTGAAAAGTAAATTTTTTTCTAAGAAAATGAGCTCAAAAATACGTATTTATAGATACACTCAGACGACATTTTCTTAAAAACGGCTCCTAATTTTGTATTAAAACGTTTCTTGTGGATAGAACTGAATGCATTAAATCATAATGCATAACATAAGTATCAAAAACACCATTTGTACGCATTACTTTAATTTAAAAAATATAATTTGATATTTGTTTGAAATATCTCTCATATCGTTAATATTGTATTATTGACGTTGCTTATACATTATTAGATTTTGAGTACAAGTGCTTCAAATTACTTCTTGTGACGTTTCTCCCAGAATAAAAAGTTTGCTATGAAAATTGGGCCTTTTCAGAAATATTGAAACGATATTTTCTCAAAAAAGGTTCCAATTTTTGCAATACAAATTGGTATACAGGATCATCTTTTACTCTTTTACAATATTCTTAAAGTAATATATCAGTTCTCCTACTAGGGAAACGAAAAACTGAGAAAATGTGAAAAAAATCTCGTAAGTAGGAAACAAGGTGGGACAATACTGAAAAGCTCGCCCAGACCAAAGAGATTAGGAAACACTCTACGAGAAAGTGTGTGTAGCATTCTGTAGCACCACTAGTTACCTTTTCACATGCGTTGAATGCCATATACTTGTCTCATTACGTGAGTTCGACCACCACAATAAATATAAACAGACTGAAATTACTCGCATCTGCTCACCCTGAAAACGCAGCTGAAAAACTGGTTACGCTGAAAGAGCATTGACACCAGCATTCGGGCTCAGAAATTACAGAAAACAAGTGCAAAACGAACACGTCAATGGAGATCCGGATTCGGATACTTTCAAGTATAATGGTGAACCTCGTTATCTTTCTTCAAATGAAATAGAACGAGAAAATAAACGATATTTCGAGGAATCTGAGTTGGTAGTACACAATTTGGATGTAAAAGAACAATTATAATTCATCCAAATTACACCGATACATTGTAAGACTTACATTGCAAATAAATTTTGATGAACACGAGATTGAGATTTATTTCAAGAAGAAACAAATCTGCTCTAATATAATCTTGGATGGTCAATGATTTTCTTTATTATCTAAAAGTAGAATTATAAATTGTAATTAACTTCAACAAATTCATCTAACAAACGTCTGCGAGCACGATGAAATGGTTTGGTGTGCGCTTCCATCCCCCCCCCCCCAGACATCTCCGACGGTTGAATTCGTCATGGTAACGATCTTGCTCCCACGTCGTTGTTAGTGAGATAATTCCTGGCACTGAAGTATGAAGAACTGCGATCAGAACTTCTCAACTTCCTAAGACTAATCCTGAACTGAAGCCGGGAGCGGTAGGTCAGTGCATCAACTGATGCCACTGCAGCGCCTCTGACCGGGAGGTCCTAGGTTCCCACTCCCCACGGCGGCAGGATTTTCGACACTAGCTTTTAGCTAGGTCGAATTCAGTCGCTGTCTGGAGGAGAATTCTAGCGGCCGGCTGCTCTGATCGGTAGTTTCCCGTGGTTTCTCCAATCAACACCAGGCGAATGCCGGAGCACTACTCTACCAAACGGGCCACGGACCGCGCGCGATCTTTCCTTCCTCTTCCTTGCCCTATCCTCTCCCCTTACACACACACACACTTACACTAACATGCACCACACTATCACATATTGCGGGAGACCAGTCGTCAGCTTAGAGCTTGTCGCGGCTGGGGCGATGCCCCGCTGGTGGGAGAGTCCTGGTTAGGGGAAACCCCACTAGCCGACGGTAGGTCGGTGCCGTATCTCGCCATCCAGCGGGGGAAGATCACTGCCATCTCCCGAGAAAAACATGCACTACACTAACGGGACTACTGACCAAAGCAGTTGACGCGCCCGGAAACACGAAAAAAACAAACGAATAAAACTTAACTGAAACACGTCTGAGCGCATCTGCAAGGCCGTTTGTGTCCTCTTGAGTGTCCAGAAGACAAATCCGGGCTGATCCCGGGTTTACGGTGCACCTTAGCCGAGGCTTCTTCGATTGCTGTACCTTGACGTGATCCGATTCTCTTCCAATCGGTTCGCAGGAATGTTATCGTTCACCACAAAGGAATTGTTTATATTATTTTGAGAAACATTTTGGAAGAAATTCTCTTAAACGTTCAGTTTAAAATAATTTCTATAATTTAAAATAAATTTATTCGCATATATGTGGAGAACATAAAGAACATATACACCCCAAATTTTTTAAAAATATTATTCGCATAAAATACGTTGGTTATTATGCGTTGGACAGACTCAAGGATGTTTTATGTTATCGCGAGGACCGAAGGCCCGAGCCTCGTCCTCAACTTGGACACGCGTAGCGAAGCGTCACAATTCTGCACGCGTGAACAAAACGGATCACAAACTGCATTTCTACCGAAAGAAATTTTCTAAAATCAGTGTTTAAATGTTCCGTGTAAGAATCATTGACTATCGTTCACGACACAAGAATCAGAAGTGAACGATATATACAGTAGTATTAAGGAGGCCGTGGCAGTGAAGGTCAAGGTGCACCGTAAGCCCAGGATCCACCCAATTCCGGAATCAAGAGATTAAAAAATGGTTTGGCCAATGCCCGATATGGTCGTATGGTCGCTACATTAAGATATTGTTTGAAATGTCAGAATAGCGCTTCAAAATATTTTCAATTAAACAAATTTTATAGCATTAGTTTGATTGCGTTTGTGACACACCCCACACGCAGGAAATTGACCCCAACATATATTTTTAACATATATAACATATATTGCGAACATATATTTGTACCTTTGAGGATGCTGTCCCTAATAGATGAGGGCATATCATTATGCGGTCGATATCTCGTAGATTAGTTCAAGATCACACCCGCGCGCATCTTACAAATACAGAGTCGAGTTATGAGTCGAGTTATCGAGTGTGGTTTTGCCACCGTAACAAGTAAGATGATGAAATGATGATGACATTTGTATTGAGAAGTTCTTTTATTAGAGCTATTCTATCCGTTTCTAACGATTGTGATCAAGGTCAATGCAACTAATCATGGGCTATGGGTATGGATTGGAAATATTACATCTACTGACGGCTTCTTCACTTCTGCGGCGGCATTACATGCCAGTTCAAACCTTTGTCCCACTGGCAGTACTTCCTGAGTTTTTCTAGATTTGTTTTGATTGGTAAGCATAGTAGATAGGACAAGAAGGAAAAAGAAAATGTTGTGCGCGGTCCTTGACCCGTGGTTTAGGGCACTGTTCCGGCACCATCCTGAAATTGATCCCAGGAATCCGCAAACGACCAATCAGAACTGGCAATACAATACTGCTTCCCAACAGCGGCCTCAGGGGGCAGGAAGCCATTGCTACTACACTTTCAAACACCATTCTCATTTGACTTTTACTGCGCCTTCTTTTATTGTCAGACGAGCCCTCATTTATATGGTAGTGAGTTTTCATTTTATTTGCGCGACTAACTAACGCACATCCTGGGCGCGAGGTCGTTACTCGAGTGCTCCGTGGTCGTTCTCGCCGCTCCTCGCGTGCTGCCTCCGGCCGCCGTGGGGCGCAGCCTCCGCGGAGAGCGAGAGACACGGTGCGAGGGGCAGCCGGCGGCAGAAACGTGGGGCGAGACTATGCATGAAGTGCCGCTTGGGTGAACAAAGGGACTGGCGGAGTAGGCGACACCACTCTGGTTTATTGATTGATTTTTTCGTGTTTCCGGGGCTGCTTTGGTCATTATTCCCGTAAGTGTAGAGCATGTTTTTTTCCTCGGGAGATGGCGGAGATCTTCCTCCCCTGAATGGCGAGATCTGGCGCCGACGTACCGTCGACTAGTGGGGTTTCACCCTAACCAGGACTCTCTCACCAGCGGGGCACCGTCCCAGCCGGGACAAGCTCTAAGCTCTCGACCGGAATATGGGGTAGTGTAGAGCATGTTAGTGTACGTTTGGGTGGGATATGAAAGAGAAAGGAAAGATCGCGCGCGGTCCGTGGCCCGTTTGGTAGGGTACTGCTCCGGCATTCGCCTGGTGTTGATCGGCGAACCACGGAAAACAACCGATCAGAGCAGCCGGCCGCTAGAATTCTCCTCCAGTCAGCGACTGAATTCGACCGACTAATAGCTAGTGTCGAAAATCTGCCGCCGTGGGGAGTGGGAACCTAGGACCTCCCGGTAGAGGCGCTGCAGTCACTCAGTTGATGCACTGAGCACCGCTCCCGGTACCACTCTGGTGGTGTGTTGGATTTCTTTCTCGCTTGATTGGGTATTTTGTGTTTCCGGGTGCGTCAACTGCTACGGTCGTAAGTCTCGTAAATGTAGTTAGTTGGTTTATGCCTTATTTTACGTGTCGAGACTCGTGTCATCAGGCTAACTCTTCCATTTCACGCAAATTTCACTACGCTCATTACATAAATATAAATTGCTCCTAAGGAGGAGGAGTGTGCCAGCCAGTAGGGAACAGACAAGATCGGATGGCATCGGACGGGTTGGGACGGACGGGACGAAAGCGGTTTCGATTGCATCGAACAGCACGTGACGTGTCGGGACGGGACAGGTCAGCTCAGGAACAGGCTGGACCGCTCCGGAAGGGACAGGACGAGATTTGATTTGATTTTTTCGTGTTTCCGGGCACGTCAACTGCTTTGGTCATTAGTCCCGTTAGTGTAGTGCAACAGCACGTGACGTTGGCGAGATCCGGCGCCGACCTACCGTGGGCTAGTGGGTTTCCCTAATCAGGACTCTCCCACCAGCGGGAACCGCCCTTACCGGGACAAGCTCTAATCTCCCGACCGGCCTCTCGGAATATGTGGTAGTGTAGTGCATGTTAGTGTAAGTGTGTGCGTAAGGGGAGAATATAGGACAAGGAAGAGGAAGGACAGATCGCGCGCGGTCCGTGGCCCGTTTGGTAGGGTACTGCTCCGGCATTCGCCTGGTGCTGATCGGAGAAACCACGGAAAACTACCGATCAGAGAAACCGGTCGCTAGAATTTCCCCCAGGCAGCGATTGAATTCGACCTAGCTGAAAAGCTAGTGTCGAAAATCCTGCCGCCGTGGGAGTGGGAACCTAGGACCTCCCGGTCAGAGGCGCTGCAGTGACATCAGTTGATGCACTGAGCTACCGCTCCCGGTGACAGGACGAGAGGTGGACCGGGTCAGGCGACGCGGATCTTGGAGAGCCACGGATCTCTGCGAGATCCACGTCGCGCACAGTTTACGATGACACCGCGCTCGCGGCCAAACCCAACCGGCATCCGGCCCCCGCCGCCCTCCGCCCCACCCGCCTGGAGGCGCGCCTCGACCCCTGAGGGCGTTCACCTCCAGCCTGCGCGCCCGGAGGCGGAGGGCGGGAGCGCACCACGGGCACCGCCAACACCAGGGCCTGGTTTTTTCCATTGATTGATTTTTTGGTGTTTCCGGGTCCGTCAACTGCGTTGGTCATTAGTCCCGTAAGTGTAGTGCATTTTTTTTCTCGCGAGATGGAGGGGATCTTCCCCCGCTGGATAGCGAGATCCGGCCTCTAGCTTTCGTCGGCTAGCGGGTTTCCCTAACCGACTCTCCACCAGCGGGGCACCGCCCCTGCCGGGACAAGCTCGTAAACTCCCGACCGGTCTCCCGGAATATGTGGTAGTGTAGTGCATGTTAGTGGATATCAATGGCCAGAGAGGACGAAGAAATGTGTTTGTGCACTAGTGCGTCAATTACCCGTCTGCGTTGGAGAATGGGCATATTATCTGTTCCTCTACGACCCCAACACTGTTGCTTTCGCAATACTGTAGTTGTATTGCGAATATTAGGACACTCTCATGCATAGTTGTAGGGAGTAATAATTTCTCAGGGAAGGAAAGGAAAGGGAGGAAACTCTTTCCGACCTATTTGCTTTTCAATGTAATAACCAGGGGGCGGATTTTGATGACCTAAAACATCGCCAAAAATGATCAATAAAATGCTCTTAAAATGCTTTAAAAATGCTCTAAAACCAAAGAAAAATGACGTAAACAATATTATCAAAACCAGTTCGGATGAACAACTCAAACTGTTGGATACGTTACTGATGTAGTCGAGACTTCCATTCGTTCGAGTGAACTTAGCTTGCAAACTTTTAGTTTCGACTATTCTTTACCAGAAAATCTGTTCCGAAATCGACCGAACCGACAATGACGCTTATATACTTCACAATAATTACATACAACGGCTGTCAAAACAATTTCTGAGCGAACAAATGGAATAGGTTTCTGTGTAATTCTGCGAAGAACATTTTTACATCTCGTAAATATTATTTCAAGCACCTACCATTTAAAATGACATTAAAATCGATGAAATCAGCGAAAAAAGTATTAAAATTTACGGGAAAAGGTAAAAAATGACTTATTAACTGAAATCGGCAAAAAATGCAAAATAATGACCTATAAAAATGAGTCATTTTCTTTTGTCATAACATAAAATGAATTTCTAGTGAAAGTGAAAAGAAAAAAATGACATTTCATTAAAACCCGCTTCCTAGTAATAACCAAATACAATATTTCCTTTGATTGAAGAGTCAAAATGTGTACTTTTTTGTAGCCATGAGGAAATTGTCTTGGATCGAGTTTTAAAGTGCGAGAGCTTTCAAACGATCGAAATCGAACTGAGCAGGACATCTCGTCTCTTTTCTTTCCTATGGTCTATTTGACAGCGTTCCTACGGCCAGAAGAGAAACATTTTTTTCTTTCTCGCCTCACTACGTAAGAGGTTAGTACAGAGAATGTATTGTAATCATGTGGCAGAAAACAACGATATCGATTGATGGCAAAACGGCTGTCTGTCTGACAGTTGTCTACGCTAATTCTTAAACCGTTCAGTTGATTTTTACCAAAATTGATATTCCCCGATCGATGTAAACGAACCCAAGGCCTTGGAAGTTTGAAACAGATTTTTTGAGTTTTGAGTGTATCTACTTGATATGAAACCTCATCATTTTCTAAATTTTCTCAAAAAGGTTCCAAATATTTTGATTCAACGTTGTCCTTGGATAGCGTAAATAATTTTTGTTGAAATCCCTGAAGTTTCGAAATTGCAAACATTTTATTATTCTTTTTTCTTCAACTACAATTTGAAAATACATTTTTTTGTTTAATAAAATCCGTCTGAAGTACAATTTGTCGAAAACGTGAGTTGGTTTTGCGTAAAATATAGACAATTTTTAAACAATTACTTTTGCAAACATTTTGAAATTTCTTCTCGTATGTACCAAAGAACTGTTAAATTGGCATTGGCGCGTTTTCGGAGAACTTTGTATTTTCGAAAATTGCCAAAAGTTTAAATGAAAAATACAATATTGATAATGGGTTTTCCTGAAACAAAATTTGTTACAAAATTTAAAATCTTTAAATAATTTCATGTACAACTTTTCGTAATTTTTGTAAATGCATGTAATTTCACTTTTTTATTCAAATTCAATTCCTCTAAATTTCTCTTATCCTTTTTGGATTGATTGCAAAGACGCTTAAAATGCGTATGTTTCATTTTCGTCGAACTCTCTAAATTATCGAAAATGCAAGTTAGAAATAATGCGAAAAGTAGTGATGTAGCTACATTATATAGCCACACGATTCCCAGAGAGGAGGTCTTTCCTACCATCTAATGGCGTCTCTTTTAACAGGATTAACGCAATGGGCTCCTGTCTTCGTTCACACTGCGACAACAGCCAGGACGTGGACAGTTTAGCGCGTAACTTTTTGTATCGCACGAGGTGGCGGTGATCTTCCCCCACTGTATAGTGAGATACGATGTCAACCAATATATCGGCTAGCAGTGTTTTCCCTATCTGGTATCTCACCAGCGGGCGGGGCACGGCCCCAGCCAGGACAAGCTCTAAGCTCCCGACCGGTCTCCCTGCATGTCTGGTAGTGTAGTGCATGTAAGTGTATGTGTAAGTAAGGTGTGAGGATACGATAAGGAAGAGGGAAGGAAAGATCGCGCGCGGACCGTGGCCCGTTTGTTAGGGTACTGCTCCGGCATTCGCCTGGTGAACGAGCCCCAGTTGGGGCATTTCTAAGCTCCCAACTGGTGTCGAAAATCCTACCACCGTCGGAACTCGAACCCTAGGACCTCCCGGTCCAAGTGACCGCAACGACATCAATTGATGCTCTGAGCCACCTAAGGCGGTCACTTTGACGGCCGTAGGGCCAGGCAGAGAAGAAAACGGGTTGCAATGCGATGACCGGATGTCTGAGCGGCGCGTGAGCCGGGGACGGAGGCCGGGCGGTCGGCAGACGGCTCGGGTTCAGAGCATCGCGGCGTCGCGCCTTTGTTGTTTGTCACGTCGCCATTCGTTCGGCTCCTTTTTGCGTCGCTCGTTTCGGAGAATTTCGGCCCCGCGAGCTCAGCGCAGCTCCGCTCGTCCCTGAGCGACGGTTCGTTGTTGCCCTGTTCCAGAGGATGCGTGAGCGTATAGGATCCATTCTCTCTTCAAACGAGTCCTTTAGTTTCAGCTCCTTTTTGTTCCCCGTCCAGCTATTCATACGCTCGCTTCCTGTACCGATCATCTTTTAAAAATTGAGAACTCCCACTGCACGGTTCTTGAGCAGTGCACTCAAAAGGCGTACCAGGTTTTCTCTTTGCTTTGGTCTACGTAATGCTTGCAATGAAAGCAGAGCAATTATTTGCACGCTTCTATTCAGTTCCAGTGTGTGAAAACACTTTGGAAGTATATTTTGGAACCACATTCAGGTCGATGCGTTTACACGATGTGATCTGTCGTTCCGTAACCGAAATTATAATATTTATGGAGTCGTTATGACGTTATAAGGAAGAGCTGCAGTTTTTCTGCTAGTGTCTACTCAAATACTGTAAGGTTAGAGCCACATTTGATAGAGGAGGCGCATCCCGTGCTTATCTCCAATGTAATCATTTTCGTAAAAAATGTTGAATTTGATTACTGTCATCTGAATAGTACCGGGCTTGCACTTCAACTGAAATTCCCGTCCAGGTCGCACAAGATATATGTGCATTCGGTGACCGTTAAAATACGTTTGAACGGACATTAATGATCGTCGAGTGTACAGCTATTTTTTCAAACTCTATCGATTTGATTTAATTTGAATAATTTTGTCAAAAAAAGTTAAACTCTATACTTTTGTGACGTACGGAGACGTATAATACGGCGTTCAACTAAGACGAGCTTTTCAAGACAGTTTTCTTAGGCGCAATTTTTAATCTCTAGTAATTATAAAAGCATTATTTTCTCACTAGTTACTGTAAACACAGCTGATCTCGATTTGTTCTCCCCTTTTAATTAACAGTTGTCGAAAAGAGTTATTTTATAGAGTATTATACTACCTTGCTATCCAGATCTTGCGTACTACTTTGTTAAACTGAAGAAAATTCTTTAATACTCTTATTTTGTTTTTATAGAATCCTATATTGCTTGATATTTTCAACAGTAAGAGAGTTCATTAGAACTCTCATACTTCCATCCCATTCAATAAGTTACTCAACGGAATGAGTTGTTTCCATTTCCTACTCTGAACCTGGGATCTACAAAATATACAACTACAGCAATTTTAATAATGACATATCCATTCTAGTATTAAATATCAACTCAGTCGAAGCATAATGTCATTAATTCTTCATTTAGAAAAAAAATTATTCGTGGTGGTTAAAATTTAGTGCATAAGTGCAAATGAAGTGAAATCCAAACATGTGACATTTACCTTGAACAGGAAACACGACATGCAGTGTAAATTGTTTATGAAAACTTACACTTCGAAACTGAAATATCTATATGTTCATTTTGATAGACTATGCAACTACTATAACAAAAAAAAAACTCAACATAAAAAACTGTCTTGCTTGATGGGAGGAATCTCAGTGCTAGCTGTCGGCAATACACTTAATCTACAACTTTTTAAATCATATCTGGACCTTGAGGCACAATTTGTGAACTCAACATTCAAATTATTCAACTCAAATTGAGACTTCCAAAATGACTTCGGACAGAACTATTTAAGTGCTAACCGATGGGGACTATCGAGATCGTTTGATATGTACTTGTTTATAACGAATGTCATAAACTTCACAGTTATGATGGAATATACGCTTAGGAGCTACAGTGGTATGAAGTGACACAAAATTCAAAACATTTGGAACGCATGAGAGAAGGGATCGCGACAACACGATTCACGAACCACACTAACACAACTGTTGTGTAACCAAGAAGTCACCTGATCACTAGAAGAATTTCAATCGGTTGACGATCATCCGGCAGATTTCTCTCGAAGCCATCAGGGATTTAATACATCTCCATCAGACCTGGGGTTATGATTGGCCAAGGCGAAAGCTTGTCTCGGTGGGGGCGGGGGCCGAGATGCCTTAAGGTGCGAAACCTCGCAAGACGTTGTGCATGATTGATTGATTATTAGTGATTCCGAGCGCGTCAACTATTATGGTCATTATTCCCGTATGTATAGTGCGTGTTTGTTGCTCGGGAGGGGCCGGTGGTCTTCGCTCGCTGGATGGCCGGATCTTCGCCGAAGTACCTAATGGGATTTTCCCCGACCAGGTCCTTCCCACCAGCGGAGCTCCTCCCCAGACAGGACAAGTTCTAAGTCCCCGACCAGTCTCCCGGCATGTGTGGTAGTGAAGTGAATGTTAGTGTAAGTGTATGTGTAAGAGGAGAGGATAGGACAAGGAAGAGGAAGGAAAGATCGCGCGCGGCCGTGGCCCGTTTGTTAGCTACTGCTCCGGCATTCACCTGAGGTTGATCGGAGAAACCACGGAAAACTACCGATCAGAGCAGCCGGCCGCCAGAATTCTCCTCCAGACAGCGACTGAATTCGAACTAGTTGAAAACCTAGTGTCGAACCTAGGACCTCCCGGTCAGAGGCGCTACAGTGACATCAGTTTAAGCCCTGAGCCGGATCTCAAATTCCAGCGAGGGAGGAACCTTTCCAATTCCCCCTTCCGATGTATCGCATGCACTGTACTTACTGGACCAATAACCAAAGTAGCAAACGCGTCCCGAAACAAAAGCAATCAATCAACCACAAGATTTCGTCTCACTCGACTCCAAGTGTAAAAATAGTCAGTCACAGAATATGACATGCACTTCTCGCGTCTGAAAAAGCAGAGGAGCTGGAGATGGAAAAGGCGCAGCCTCCATCTGAGGCGAAGAACTTCCTCGCGGCAGCGGTTTTTAGGCGGAGGCACTGACCTGCCCCTCCCCCTTCCCCTTCACACGAAGAAAAGACTATTCTGTGTCGCAGGGGGGACTGGCGGCAGGCCCAGGTACAACTACATCCAATAAGTAGAGCACCAAGTTTAGTTAAATATGAAATGTGTTTAGAATAAGTCTTTTTTTACTAGTAAAAATTTTCTTAAAATCGATCACAAGATAATATACAGTAGAAACCCGCTTCGGTATGTAGTGTAACACACGCCGCGAAACAACCAGTATCGCCCAGGTTAATCCGTTCTTCTTCAAAATTCTGCTGTTAATCCATCCTTCTGACAATATTTGCGATGTGTGACTTTCTTTGCTACATCCTTTCTTGTGTCATCATTCCTTCTCTTGGCTAATTAATCACAGCACTAAAAAAAATACCTATGTAATGTCGATTACAACTGGTAGGCATTTCTTGTAAATACAATTGTTCTCGACATTATTAACTAATATTTTTTTACATTCGTATTAGTGATGCACAGGATTAAAAATTATGAATTTCGTGAATCATGCGCACTGTAAAGTTGATGGGCGCTGGTTCGCAGCACTATACGCCCTCTATTTGATCAACAACCTACCCATGACCGCCGCCGGAGGCGTTGGTGGGAACCGGAGTGTGGACATGATGGGAAAGGGAATGACGCGAGAAGATGATGAGGTACCGCGTCGTCATCCACCTGGAGTAGGTGGAAAGATTCCGGAAGCCATCAATTAGAGAAGCCGAAGTTTTACATCTTCGTTGCCTGCCATCTACACGCCAACAGGAAGTAGCTACTCATCACACAAGAATCCCTTACGACACTTAATGTTTCCTCTGTCCCAAATTAATTTTAACTTGAAGGAATAAATCTTAACATATCTGAGTGCTTCCAAAAATGGCATTTCCCCTACTGAGAGAATGGTAGTAAACATTTTTCCTAGCGATCTCAAAGCACAATAGTACCATAGGTTCGGGTGGCTAAATTTTCTCAACAAACAAAACCAGTGGTACTACAAATTGGCACAGATTTTCTCGCAGTATTTAATTATTACATTTTTTTACTGGCTGGCTTTTCGGTATTTCATCATCCTCTTCCCAGTTACCGCCTTTCGGAGCCTAATATTTATAACTGTTTTTCAATTTTTCGATCTCAATGATAGATTTGAAATTTGACTCTTAGAATATTATAGAAAAGAGAAACATAATTTTATATAGAAATTTACGATGAAAAAATTCGAAACCATTTTGAGAAAATGTAATTCGAGCTTTTTTGAGTTTTCGAGAAACTTTATAGTACATCATTTGGAAAATTTGTACTCAAAAATGCAATAATGTATACTAGTCGCCGGTAATGTAAATATACGACGTGACTGTAACATAACGACGTGAGAGATATATAGAAATATATATTTGTGTTTTTTTAAAAGCAAAGGCAAAGAAGTGAATTGACGCTCATCATCTACTGTAATACAATACATTTAGCACACTTTTTTTTTCAAAAAAGTAGAGGATATTAATTATAGAATTAAATGTGGAGAACAAATTTCATTTCAAGAAAAAAATCGCTATCTTTATTCTAGTCTCAAAAAAATTCAAACTTTTATAAATTCGAAAATTTTGGAGTTAACAATGAAAATTGAATGTACGCCAGGTGTGTATTCCAAAAGAAAACTTGAATCAAAACCACGCGTAAGCACCTTTAAAACAGTTAATTGAATTTTCAATTTTTAGATGGAGTTTTTGCGCACATGATCTATGATGGTCAAACCTATAGTGAATTTTGACTAGTTACATAATTTTTAAATTATTCCAGGAACAATATTAATTCTGCTCCCCTTCATCACATAACTGAGCATAGAAATACAAGTTTACCCTACTGAGAATTGTCTAACCGCAAGATGATTGAAAAATACTCGCTATATCTGAACACGCCCTATTCGACAAATGCTATAATTCTGGACAAACCACAGCCCCAGTTTGTGGTTTGTATTATTGTCGTGACATTCCTGCTCTAGAAAATGGACACGGCTCTTATTACTCCTTGAATGCAACTTACCGTTGAAACAACTTGCTATTTTTTGGTGGTAGGGGTACAACAAGACTACTGTACTGATCAAAAACCAGCACAAGTAAATATTTTGTAATTAATATCGCCACAAATTGTAAAATAGTATATCCATAGTATATTGTAGAAGTTTTGGAAAAGGTTTGAGTGAGAAGAGCAGAGAGAGAAAAGAGGTGAAAGAAGAGAGAAGAGAGCAGAGAGAGGAGAGGAGAGGAAAATAGAGAGCGGAGAGGAGAGTGGAGCGAGAGGAGAGCAGAGAGAAGAGAAGAGAGGAGAGAGTTGAGAGAGGGGAGGAGAGAGAGGAGAGGAGGAGACAGATGGAGTGAAAGAGAGGAGTGAGTGTACATATAGCTATTTCATCTTGGACTATAAGAGGGACCGGATTTATATATTTACACAACAAAAGGTTGTCAGACACACACAAAAAAAGGTTGTCAGACACAAAGACTTGACACATCTTTCTTTAAGTATTTCGACGCACTGAATCCGAATCTGAAGCCAGAATTGCACCACCACCCTTCAATTTTTTTATATGGTTCTCTGAATGATGCTTTTTTGTTGGATTTCATTCAAAATGCAGATAAAAGAAATTGAAATTAGCTATTTGTGACGTATTATCAACGTATACCACAAGAAAAAAGTCTCTATCAAAATATTGTGCTTCTACAATGCTAATTTATTGTAATTTTCAATAATACAGAGAGCAGACCAAAAAAGGCTATCAGGACTAATATTTTAGTGTCCTTTGATGGATAGGAAGAGAAAATTTAAAAGAAAAAATTTGGAACCATTTTTGAGAAAATAATTCCTTAAAATTGCTTGTATTTCCCGGAAATTTATGCAAAGACTACTTATATTTACGAAAAATTGTAAATGACCTTACAAAAACTATCATTAATCAACAAATTTCATTCTGGAAAAAATCTCTGACTTCAATTCTGTAGTTGTAGGAAGACACTAAAGAAAAGTAAATTTTTGTAATTTCCAAAAAATCAAGGATTTCAACGAAAATGAAACACGCACCATTTTTAAAGAGTTCTTTACCTATAGAAGGAAATGTTTGATCAAAAATTTGAAGCCATTTTTGAAAAAAATACGCAGCTTTATGAATCAATCCTAAGATTCTAAATAACCTACGCAACCCCAATATGGGGGAGGTGCTTCATCTTCTGTTCACAAACCTTTACAAACATCCCAAAACAAGGACTTACGTTCAATTTCCAACGTCCGTTGGTACATATCCGACAGACAACCAATCAGAGAACAAGGAATAGGGTAAATCATCAATTACATATCCTTCCCCTCATCCAAATTCTTTGCCATCCATCAGAGCGTCCCGGGTATCAGTGTACCTAGACGATGTGAAAAGACTCGGATCCTTTTTTCCAAAATATCTTTATTCACTATCGTATGAAAATGTGGGTTTCTACGTGCTGCTACGCGTGCGTGAAGTTAATCTTAAAACATCTGGAAAAGTGTCGTCACAGTGTATAAAAGTCATTTTTGCACCAAGAACGTTATAAGGGTTCTAATAGACCCTCGCGCATTTTGTCGAGTGGCGACCCTCGCGCATTTTTTCTGCTGCCCGAGATCATTAGAACCAGTTAACACCCGTGGTATATACAGGAGTTTCTTTTTACCTCATTTTATTGACTTACACTTACTTGTTTACTAGTTAACTTTATTCGAACTGTCTTTTCATAATTCCCTCCATAACAAAACATGTGGCATCACTCAACGGTTTTCATACATCCCTCGTTACCTCGTTTTGATCCTGAAGTTATGTAGGGTACATCGAGTTCCATATCGAAGGCAATAACAAGCTAAAATGTATCAGTAAAAAATAAAACTAGGCACGGTAGGTAGTGTACTAAAGAAGTAAGAAAACAAATCAAACATTAACGACAAAAGAACTATTAATACATAATTAGTACATAACTATTAACACATAATACCTATATTATGAAACGCATAGCAACTCTCTTGATGTTCACCAGTTTCTTAACTTGAGGTAAGTTTTTTACGTACTTTGTGTACCCATGCAATTTAGACTGATCTGCGATGGTTTCAGTGCCGCAATATTGTATAGAGTTTTAGGATTTCTTTTGCACCCTGAATCATGTTCTGTCGTTATTTTTCCCACATCACGTGTCGGTTTTTAAAAATCTTATATTACTTTTTTATTTCATTCATGTACTAGCGCACTTCTTACGTTCCTCTTCTTACGAGTTGCTTTAATTAAGATTTTAAGATTAGTTTATTACTTCAATACTCTGCAATCATCTGGACATCCTCTATAATCTGATTGAGTCTAGATGCGGCAGCGCGGTACAATGGAGCAAGTTTTGTGCACGGTACAACGAGGCAAAACTTTCTTGTGGTTTGTCTGCTAGTCTGAATTGCGTTTCGCTTGCTATTGAAAATAAATTTTTGTCTTAATAGGTGTTCCATAGGATGTGACATACGAAGTTTAACATGTACTTCAATAAAAAAGATTATTTTTATTGAAATTATATCAACATACTACGTCGAGGCTGGAAGAACGGTGCAGATTCATTCTGCTACATATGTGGAAATTCTGTGCCGGTATGGCAGCAGCGCAAAAAAAAAGAGTTCATGAGAAATGGCTACTATGCCTATTCCCGCATCAAACAGGAATACCAAGACAATTGGGTATCTAAACAATATTCCATCTGCAATTTCACCCATTCCTCATGGCCTTAATGAACCAGTCACACAGCATCCGGAAAATTTACAAGACTCCATCTTCTGAATCTGCAGAATGACCGATCTTATTTCTGACTGTGATTTCTCCATTGAAGGTGTTGAAAAGGAACCTAAACATTTCAAGCAAAGTGCATTAAATAATTTTTTCAACGTCATGGCTCTAAAAAAAAATTCTGAGTTTCTCGGGTCTAGATTTCGTGAAAGGAACATGTCGGCACCAACGATGGCATACTATTGGTAGAGATATAGATTGAATTTGCACCCATCTTTTCTGAAGAGGGAACTTTGGTTTACGGAATCATAATCTCGGAGGTTATGGTGAAACTAGGATTACCACAGTATGACCCTATACAACGGAGGCTTATGAGTGGCGCAATCGAGCAAAGTTACGCATTGGACGAAAAAAGAATGACCACGTAGACAGTGGATTGAAGGTTCGAAAAACATAAACCAAAAAACCCTTGACAGGCCCGACAAATTGTAACCTCAGCTTCATATCAAACTTGTGCTTATGAAGCAATTCGCTGAAGCCGTAAACAATGAAGATGCACCAATGATGGTGTCATCGATTCCATTGCATCATTAATGAAAATATCAAAGTAGGTATCTTCACAGGTCCAGAAATCAGAAACATTTTATCTTATGCTAATTTTGAAGATTTAGCTGCAGAATTATGAGCATGGAAATCATTCGAAGATGTGGTCAAAAACTTTCTTGGTAACAGGAAGGATTCAGAATACAAACAAATGGTGGATAGAATGCTTGTGTATTTCCATGATTTAGAGTGAAAATTAGCATAAAATGTAAATGTTACATTCACACCTGGACTATTTCGCTGAGAATCTAGGAATGCCGGGCGAAGAACAAGGAGAAACATTCCACCAGATTTAATGAAATTGGAACGCAAATATCAAGGGAAATCGAACAAAAACATGCATGCAGAATACTGTTGGTTTCTAAAGAGGTAAGATCAACCACATCTCACATGCAAAAAGGCAAAGAAGTTTCTTAATTGAAATGTCAACTACAACTCACCACTAAAACAAATATACGGAGTTTCATAAACTAAGTTAAGACGTTATGAAATTAAAACTTTCTATGTTATGTCCATACGTATGTAATATAGTCGCGTTTAGATGAATAAAATAATAAGAAACAAGCATTCCTTCAGTCGTAGTTCGACAGCGTTAGATGCAACAACTACTGCTGCGCTCTATCAGCTTACCGATACACTGTATCTCCGAACCAAAACACTTCAGTATTAATATTACCTAACAGTGTTAATTAAAGTGCTATCAATGTTCCAAGCAGTGTACAGCGTTTCTCTGGCCGGCCTGCCGGCTGGCTCAACGTATCCACATGAATAAAGCAGTACCAGCCAAACTCAAGATGAATCCGTCACTTAACCTCCAAGAGCAACCCACGAAGGCGTACGCCGGAGCTGCAAATACTGTGAGTTTTCCATCAAAAGAACAATCTATACTACTGGACGCATGCGAAAATCTAACTGTCAAAGACTATATAAGTAAACTAACTGAAATTGTTCCCCAGTGCCATTACTTTCGTATCAAGAATATCCAATAACAGAATATGTGTGTTTCTGAACTCGAAGGTCAATGCTGATCTTATAACTAACAAATACCCTACTCTAATCATTAAAAATATTAATGTTAATGTGAGACCCTAATTAACAAACTCAAGAGAATCATAATATCAAATGTATACCCTTTTATTCCAAACGAGAAATCACAAATATTTTCAAGCATCATGACATCAAAACTACCTCCAGTATATCTTTCATCAGAGCTGGTCTGTCTGACCCTAACTTTAGTCACATTATGAGCTTCAGAAGGCAAACATTTATCCAACCTGAGGAACTTCACAAACTCCCTCAGTCATCAGTGATTGTACATGAAGGTACACCATATAGAATCTTTTTCTCTGCTGAAAACATTACTTGTTTCAATTGCAAAATGGAAGGCCATACTGCTAGTAACTGCCACAAATATCCCCAAAGAGAATTGCCTTCTGGACACTCCCAGTACAAATATACCAACTATCCCTTCTAATAATATGGAAGTACAGCCTACCATAACTGAAACACCCACTGCCCTCTCCACCAGTGACCCTATGAACTTTCCTCCCTTCTTAAAGAAGCCTCCCCAATGAACCCTCTTCCCTATCTGAAGCAACTAATAATGTTAAAGATAATAATCAAGATAATAATGTCAAAAAAACTAAAAAAAAGGAACAGAGAAAGAATTCTTCAAAACATAAAGATCTGGACCCAGATAGCAATCCTGATAAAACACTTGAAGACATGCTCAGCCCAACCAAAGATCTGCTTGAAATGAACCAAAACTCCTTCCCTCTGTCAGCGAATCAATTACACTTACTACTAGAAAGCTCTGCTGATCCTCTAACCAGAGTAAAGGACTATTCCAATGATATTCCAGCTGTTATAAAAATGCTAAATGACATTTACCCTGTATTAAAGGATAGAATTATCAAAGGCAGAGTTACCAGAATTAGAAAAAACCTGCAGAAACACCTACTGGAATCAGACACAGCTGAGTCTGAATCCAGAATGGAAACTACCTGACACTAAATTTTTTAACTAAGGTCTCTTAAAGAAACAACATTTCCCCCTTGCTAAATAAATTTCAAGCAAACAAATGAAGATACTCCAATGGAATATTAATGGATACTATTGTCATCTTGAGTATCTGCAACTATTACCAGATATCATTTGTTTGCAAGAATCCAACTACTTGGCTAATCACTCAGCTAATATTAAGAATTATCAACGTTTCTTTAAAAATAGAACCACTGATCATGCTTCTGGTGGAATAGCCATATAACCTTATGATAAAATCTAATCACATCCTCCAGGAATGTCCCCAATTCAATTCTGTGAGACCTTAATTCTTTGATAAGAAAAGATTTAGTATCATTCTAAGGGATAATTCTTACCAAAGTAATGTTTCAAAAATTTGTAATGAAATAGGTATGTCAGTAAATATTTAACTGTATTAGAATAATGTAATTTTCCATTCCTTTTTGTAGTAATTAACAGCCATCACGTTTAAGTTTTATGTTTTTATATCCATATCATCTATGTACTGTAACCTCAATTGTAACCTCAATATTGTAAAAACTAAAAATTGACAATGTAAAATATAATGTATTCATTTAGTCGCTAATGACCTAGCCGTTGATGCGACTTACAATAAATTAAATTAAAAAAAGCATTCCTTACGAATAATAATAAATTAATTGAAATCTTTCCTGTGCGCGTGTCTCATATTTTTCGTATTTTCATTTTGATTTTGCAAAAAAACTTATGTAATAGAGAAAATCTGACTTCAGTTCCAGAATCAGCATGTCACAAATATAAAAGATCACTACTGAAAAATTTATGCAATGATCGGAAAGTTTAAATTCCCAGGTTAGTGTTATCACAAGAGGGTTAGTGACGAATTATCAGCAGATCCTTTATTCCTCTAGTAATGCATTTTCTCATTAGTCATCTCATGTCGTTCTCATTCAGTTATGCATTCTCTCATTGTTTTAATTAACTATTCTACTCACCTGTTCAGTGGCAATCGCACTAAACGGTTTTCATAAATACATTAAAAAAATCCTTTTATGAATGATGTCAAAGAAAAAGAAGGAAATAAAAAGATTCTTAGAAACGAACGGAGCCAACATTTTAGCCGAATGTAGTAGTTTTTAACTCTCTCCCCAAGGTATTTGGTAAAGACATGGGAGTGAGAATTCCATTACCAAATAGAATCGATCTAATATACAGAAATTGTTCTAAATTCTTAACATAAAACGTAAGGTTGAAGTCCTAATTATTGTAAACAAAGACCACATTTGTACAAAAACAACATTACTGCAAAATATAATTGTTTTTAGGACGCACACGGTGCAATAAATTAGGTATCACGAAAAACTCAATTTTCCGACTCTAAACTCATTTTCATGCATAAAGATCTTCTGCTCAATTCTTTCGTTTTTTGTGGTGATAAAAAGAGACAGTAACATGTACCGTTTCCGTCACTTTCTACAGTAGCAATTGCAGTAACGGTTTCTCAAACACGTTCCAGTGCATTGCGTGATTCGATTCCTTCTCAAGGGAACTGACATGTTGGACATTCAGGCGTGTATTGTGAGAACAAAGAACATCGCAGTTTTGTTTTCAGAAAATAATGGCGTGGAGTTGTTTGTACAACACTTTTAAAATATTTAATATCCAAGTGGTTTTGCATCATAATCATCTCGTCTCTTTTCTCTTTCCTCGAAAAACTCACTATCCTGCACGCAAAGAACACGAGAACCGTTTCAGCACAAAGAATGACTTTCCGGATGTTTACACTGCTTTGCGGAAGACTGCCCAGTACGACGAAAACTGGTAAATTGCATAATGGGTTCCGCGATTATTTGTTTTACAAACGGAAATTATCAGCAGTACCTAATTGTTTTATCGTTTTCTGTTGGTGGTTGTAAGAACAGGAAACACAACAAAGTATGCGGTCAGAATGGCAGGTTATATCGGATTACTGGATTACTTTAAATTTCCCCCTAGGATTTTAGAAGCTCCACGAATCATCAAATGAGTCATTAGGCCATAATTATGGTATAATAACATGGTAAGGTGAAATAATGGTGGTGATTTTAGAGAATGAACAATTGATTATTAATTTAATACAGTGTAGTAAGTGGCACTTATATTTGTAAGTTGGTTAATTGGTAAAAAATGAGCTGTCCTTTACAAATAATGAAAGAATGAAGTTTAATACCAATGAACTTCAATAATAGCTTCTTTTAAAAAGTGATTTTTAGATTTCGTTTATTTCTGTCGAAGCATAATCAAAGGTAAATCTACACGGAAAACTTCAAACCTCCGGCATATGTTTTCATATATATTTAAAGTGCATATATACATAATATTCAATATTCAGATAATATGTCCTTGTTAGCATTAAATATCAGAACACCATTTGAAAAATGTTTGTCATCAAAATCACATTAAATATATCAACATATTTTCATATATTAAAACGATGTTTTCGTTTATCACAATAATATTAACTATATGTATCATTTAATTTTTCCAGATTTACCTACCATTAAGGAAGGTGAATTAACAGAAAAAGGTACGCTTCTAAAGAATCAAAACATTATCCAGACAATAATGGTAAAGCAATCACATACTTGGGATAGAAATAAAAATGTTTCGTAATATTTTTCATCTAGAAATACTTTTGAAAGTAATTTTATATAATAGTTTTCTTAAGAATATTAATTTATAGAAACTAATATTTTAAAGTAATTATAATAATTACAATAATAATAATAATAATAATAATAAAAATAATAATAAATAATGGGGTCATTAATCAAAAATACCATAAACTCAATGTACACCGACTTAGCAGGAATATCATATATTAAGTATGATCAATGTCTAATTTCTACGATAAGTTTAGGTGCCTCAGGGAATCAATTGATGTCAATGCAGAACCATTGACCATGAGGTATTAGGGTATGAGTCCCGACGGTAGCACGATATTCGACACTTGCAAGGTTGCAAAGTCGAGTTCAGCTTTTGTATGGAGAAGAATACTATCGGCCAGAGATATAATAATAACTCTGATCGGTTGTTTTCTGTGGTTTCTCCGATCAACACCGTGCAAAAACAAACGGATCACAGGCCGCGTGATCTTTCCTTCCCCTTCCTTGACCTATCCTCATCTTACTTAACATGCCTACACGAAAAGCACAACACTACCATGCGTGTCGGGAGACCTGTTTAGAAATTAGAGCGTGTTGAAAACCCCGCAAGTCGACATATAGGGTGACGCCGAATCTCGCCATCCAGAGGGGGAAGATCACAGCCATTTTGTTCGATATGCTCTACACATACGAAACTAATGACCTTGGCAGTTGCCTCGCCAGGAAATACTAATCAATCAATTGATTGATTGAGTGATCGATTTTTTCGTGTTTTCGGGCGCGTCAACTGTTTTGGTCATTAGTCCCGTTAGTGTAGTGCATGTTTTTTTTCTTGGGAGATGGCGGTGATCTTCTCCCGCTGGATGGCGAGATCCGGCGCCGACCTACCGTCGGCTAGTGGGGTTTCCCCCTTACCAGGACTCTCCCACCAACGGGGCACCGCCCCAGCCGTGACAAGCTCTAAGCTCCCGTCCGGTCTCCCAGAATATGTGATAGTGTAGTGCATGCTAGTGTAAATGTGTGTGTAAGGGGAGAGGATAGGACAAGGAAGAGGGAGGAACGATCGCGTGCGGTCCGTGGCCCGTTTTGGTAGGGTATTGCTCCTGCATTCGCCTGGTGTTGATCGGAGAAACCACGGAAAACTACCGATCAGAGCAGCCGGCCGCTAGAATTCTCCTCCAGACAGCGACTGAATTCGACCTAGCTGAATAGCTAGTGTCGAAAATCCTGCCGCTGTCAGGACTCGAACCTAAGACCTCCCGGTCAGAAGCACTGCAGTGACATCAGTTGATGTACTGAGTTACCGCTCCCGGTTTAATCAATCAATTGTCTACAACCATTATCAGACTCCTGAAACAGCACTTGGATGTTTCGTTTGTTCGTTTTTGATGCATGCGGAAATTACGAATGTATTTCACACATGTTGCCATTCATCTTCAGTAGGCAACATTCATTGAAAGAGTCAGTTTGTCACATACTCTAAGCATTAATGCATCGTTCTGAATAATACATATGTGTGATGATTCACTGATTAATAGAATTTGGTTCAAGAATGTTTATAGGTTCTAGCTAGCATATGTTTCGGAAATTAATGAATCTTTCTTTAGAGGTATGGAAAACGAAACACATTAAACATAAATAGAATGGAAAGTTCGTTCAACATCACCATGCACTTCTATTAAATTATATTTGATAAATGTTATAAATAATATCTTTAACTAGTGGTGATAAAACAGATTGTAGTTTCACGCAAAATTACGCGAAAAGTTAAAACAAAAATTACTCCAATTTTCGAATAATTATACATGACTGTTTTCAAAATCTATCTATAACGAACATATTTCATTAAGGGAAAAATCTCTATCTTCATAATTTTAGACGCCGAAAATGTTTTGAGGTTTGCAATTTTGAAAAAATCGGAATCGAAGCGAAAATGAGATCTGCACCATTCTTCTAAACATTTTTTACACTATCCAATAACTAAATTTAATAAAAAACGATGAAACAATTTTTTTGAAGATTTGGAAAATGTCCCAGGGCGTTCATGTTAAGTACCCTCCAAAATTATGTGTAATGTAAATGTAAAATCTGCCCTCCTTTTCCTTTAAATTTGTTCACAATTGAGGCATTCGGGTATAAGATAATTTCTGGCATTTACTAAAGTAAAATTATTGATTTACCACGCCTTTCTTGTAAATAAGAAATATGGGGTCTCTTTATATCATGTTAGTTTTAGAATCCAGAAAATTGACAATGAAAATAATTCACACTTTGTTTCATTAGTTATGTGTAGCACATTTCCGTTAGCTAATATGATCGTTGCAATTTCGTAAGTAACGTGAAATTTCAGTTATCATTTCCCGAACACCTCAATAGTAAATGTAAATATTTAAGTGGTTAGGCGGAAGAGCAGGCCTTACGTTCAGAGCCGCGCCAGAAATAAAGACTATTAATTATTATTTATTATTATTATTATTTTATTATTATTATTATTAAAATATCAGTTTCAAATTGAAGGTCCCGCGACATCTGCCACAACGATTGGGGAATATCAATTTTGGAGAAAATCGGCTGAACGGTTTAGCCACTAGTTGTTCACAGACGGACAGACATTTTGCCATCATTCGAATTTTTGGTACGAAGTACCCATAAAATGTGGATTCTGGCTGTACCACATTATAGAGGATTTTCTTCTAAATTTAGCAACTGGATTTATCTACGTTTTCGTTACCAGGGCTCCATAATAAGAATTTTTGTGCCGAAAATTTATGGGTTTTTCGCGCAGCATTACATAACTTCTCTGTATACCGTAGCGAGAAATTAAAAACAGTCATTTAAGAATAAACGCTGTGGAAGGGAGCAGATCGATTAGGTGATAATCCACGACTCGATGTACTTCATATTCGTGGGTCTGAAACCTTTTAAGGAAAAGGAGCCTTGAATTTCTTTTTGTCTTCGACAATGACGACAGCATATTTCAGAAGTTCTTGATGTAGTACGATACTTGCAGAGTGTCAGAGACAATTTAAAACGACAGTTTCTTTCGTAACCATGTAATTCCCGCAGTTTTCATCGAGCTTCACCCAATATTTATCCAGGAATCTAACATTTCTCAATTAATGTGTTGCAACAGCACTACAGGGTATTCAAAAAGTGTTTCGAAAGGCTCTTCTGATTGGTGAAATGCATTTAGGACAACGTTACACAGGCGATCGTAATGGCTTGCATGTTGAGTGTTGTGTGTTTTGAAGGAGTTCGCTACCTACTTGTGTGGGTGAGCTGTGAATGGCCAGACGTCGAACTGGAGAAGCTTCTTTTCACAGAATATTCACTACTGTTAGCGACAAACGACAGGCGTTGCTTCTGGCGACGCGGGAGGGAGCTGTTGTCAATGAAGTCGAATAGACTTTTATGAAATAGTTTCCGATAGAATATACCTCCTGAATTGCTTTTTGACTTGAATTCAAACAGTTTTACAAAAGTAGATGCCAAATATTTACAAAATGGCCTGTAGGACGTTTGACATTGAATGTTAACGACTTTTAGTTGAATTGGAAATGAAATGTAATTTCGTTACATTTGCGAAAACATACTTGTTATGATTCAGTAGTCCGAAAATCATGTGTTTCTGTTCTTTTCCCTTCTTTACCATTGGCGACGAATTTCAACTTAATACTAACGTAGTCACGTGATATTGTAGATACTGGTCACGATCACTGGTTATTTCTAGAATTTTTTAATTTCTTGAAGAAAGTGCTGATCAATGCTATCTTTGTAGTAAAAAACAAATATTCAATGGTTCTTGACCCGATGTAATTAGCTGTCTGCTGGTTCTTGAGATTGGGTCACAAAAGAAAAAGACATTTTTTACATTGCCGACGTTTCGGCCGTATATTTGGCCTTCATCAGGGCTGTAGTGTTCTTAGTTATACATACTAAACATCCTATTGCCTATTTTTTTCCCCACTATTCTATACATTATAAAAAATTTTTTAAATTGAGATAGGCATGTGTGCGCCAACAGAAGCGGTCGCACAGCATGCCTATCTCAATTTAAAAAATTTTTTATAATGTATAGAATAGTGGGAAAAAAAATAGGCAATAGGATGTTTAGTATGTATAACTAAGAACACTACAGCCCTGATGAAACAATATACGGCCGAAACGTCGGCAATGTAAAAAATGTCTTTTTCTTTTGTGACCCAATCTCAAGAACCAGCAGACAGTAAAACAAAGTGCAAAATTTCATGAGTCATTACTTAACAAAAAAGTCGGTACGTTGATTCATTACGATTCAATAACAAGACTAAATATGAGTCCAATTTTTTTTCAAGTGCATTTTATATTTCAAAATAAATACTTTTACTAAATTAGTAGGTTAGATATTTCGAATTAAAATAAGAAAAATTTAAGATGCCGAATATCTTGACATTTCGATGGTCACATAACCAACACTAATACAGTTCGAAGTGAAGAAATGTAAAATTCTCTGATCGTTTTTTACTTCTACTTCTGTTTGCATTTAGTCACTCGAACTAATGCGCATTCTTAAGATAATGCAGACGTTTATATAACTTTTTTCGGTCAATGTTTGGAAGGAAATAAACCACCGCACTAGAAAACGGACCTACAGATGTGGCTTCCTTGATACCTGCAGCGTGTCAGAGCACTAACTTATTTTGCATTTATGCAATTCAACTACGTGTAACAGAGGTGGAGAGAATTCCGGAGCTCGTGACAACGTGCACAGATTGCATTTACCCTCTTCTCCCTTCCCATATCTCATAGGTTACATCGTTTTTACTGTTTTGACGATATTTTTTTGACGATAAGAAGTAAATCAGCGGAATACAAGAGCACGATCAACTCAATAGATTCGATCATCTACGTAACTACTCATTTCCCAACTCTAGTTTCTTCTCACAAATTTTACTGTTGAAGTTTTGGCGAATATAGATAACATAGATAAGTAGACATTAGGAGAATGTACTGAAACATTACGTACGATTATGGAGAAAAAGAAAAATACGAGGTATCGAGCAATCGTAGTTCGAGTTATCGAAGTAAACACCTCCATGTGAAAAATAATTTTTGCGACAGGAACTCGGCTTGCGAACAGGGCAGGAAAAATTATTTTTGCGACCAGGAAGGGAACTCGGCATGCGAACAGGGCAGGAAAAATTATTTTTGCGACCAGGGCAGGAACTCGGCTTGCGATCAGGGCAGGAAAAATTATTTTGCGACCAGGGAAGGAACTCGGCATGCGAACAGGGCAGGAAAAATTATTTTTGCGACCAGGCAGGGAACTCGGCTTGCGATCAGGGCAGGAAAAATTATTTTGCGACCAGGAAGGAACTCGGCTTCGAACAGGGCAGGAAAAATTATTTTGCGACCAGGAAGGAACTCGGCATGCGAACAGGGCAGGAAAAATTATTTTGCGACCAGGGCAGGAACTCGGCTTGCGATCAGGGCAGGAAAAATTATTTTTGCGACCAGGGCAGGGAACTCGGCTTGCGAACAGGGCAGGAAAAATATTTTTGCAACCAGGCCAGGAACTCGGCTTGCGAACAGGGCAGGAAAATTATTTTTGCGACCAGGGCAGGGAACTCGGCATGCGAACAGGGCAGGAAAAATTATTTTTGCGACCAGGGCAGGGAACTCGGCTTGCGATCAGGGCAGGAAAAATTATTTTGCGACCAGGAAGGGAACTCGGCATGCGATCAGGGCAGGAAAAATTATTTTTGCGACCAGGGCAGGAACTCGGCTTGCGAACAGGGCAGGAAAAATTATTTTTGCGACCAGGAAGGAACTCGGCTTGCGAACAGGGCAGGAAAAATTATTTTTGCGACCAGGGAAGGAACTCGGCTTGCGAACAGGGCAGGAAAAATTATTTTTGCGACCAGGAAGGAACTCGGCATGCGAACAGGGCAGGAAAAATTATTTTTGCGACCAGGGCAGGGAACTCGGCTTGCGATCAGGGCAGGAAAAATTATTTTGCGACCAGGAAGGAACTCGGCATGCGAACAGGGCAGGAAAAATTATTTTTGCGACCAGGGAAGGAACTCGGCTTGCGAACAGGACAGGAAAAATTTATTTTTGCGACCAGGGCAGGGAACTCGGCTTGCGATCAGGGCAGGAAAAATTATTTTTGCGACCAGGGCAGGGAACTCGGCTTGCGAACAGGGCAGGAAAAATATTTTTGCAACCAGGCCAGGAACTCGGCTTGCGAACAGGGCAGGAAAAATTATTTTTGCAACCAGGCCAGGGAACTCGGCTTGCGAACAGGGCAGGAAAAATTATTTTTGCAACCAGGGCAGGGAACTCGGCTTGCGAACAGGGCAGGAAAAAATATTTTTGCGACCAGGCCAGGGAACTCGGCTTGCGAACAGGGCAGGAAAAATTATTTTTCCGACTCGGGCATGGAACTCTTGCAACCAGGGCTAGAACGCGAGTAAGGAAGTTCAATGAGGATCCGCGAACCCAGCGTCTTGGCGGTGGGTGGGCGGGCGGGGAGGGGGCGCACAGATCACGCGAAACGGAACGGGGCCACGCGCGCTCCGAGTTCAAGCGGACGGGGCCCTCCGCTCCCCGCAGCCCCCCCGGGGGGAAGGGGCACCGGTTGACCCGAGAGGAAGTGACCACACCGCCGCACCGCACAGTGATCCACAAAGAACAGGTCCGAACCCACACGTTAAGGAAAAAAGACAGAAAAAATAAAAAAGAAAGGTTAAAGAAAAAGAAAGAAGAAAAAGAAATTAAAAAAATCTTCAATAATGTACTGCCTTTTGTTTTATTAAGAAAATGATGTCAAAATGTATCGTTTCAATTATATTCTTATCACAAAGCTAGCGAGAAAGGATTCCAGAACGCTGCAGGAAGGTGGATGCAATGCGTCAAGAAAGAAGTGGATTCCAAGTCAATTACAATTTAGAATCAGAAATTAATTTCTAATTGACTAATTTATTCGTTCTCAATTACCAAGCAAGTGACAGCTTTTCAAAAAAATGTTTTTTTTATTTCTCCAAGACGTGAATTAAAATAAGCGTGTTTATGATATTTAATCAACTTATAATAACTATGATTAATACTACTACATATGACACTTATTTACCACCCCGTCTATATAAATATTGGCTCAGAAATGCACACTTTGACGAAAATATGAATATAAAAAATGGATGGGTATAAATGTGTGTGTTCGTGTTCCAACTTAACTCACTGAAGCAGAAAAAAAGTACATTTGAACAGAATTCATTATTAGTACATTGGAGAATAGAAGACTGTGCGGTAAGACACCACTAGAGATGAGTATGGGACGGTAGTGACATTTTCAAACAAAATCACCGGGAGCGGTAGCTCAGTGCATCAACTGATGTCACTGCAGCGCCTCTGACCGGGAGGTCTAGGTTACACTCCCCACGGCGGCAGGATTTTCGACACTAGCTTTCAGCTAGGTCGAATTCAGTCGCTGTCTGGAGGAGAATTCTAGCGGCCGACTGCTCTGATCGGTAGTTTTCCATGGTTTCTCCGATCAACACCAGGCGAATGCCGGAGCAGTACCCTACAAAACGGGTCACGGACGCGCGCGATCTATCCTTCCCATTCCTTGTCCTATCCTCTCCCCTTTAACACACGCTTACACTAACATGCACTACACTCCCACATATCCCGGGAGACCGGTCGGAGCTTAGAGCTTGTCCCGGCTGGGGCGGTGCCCCGCTGGTGGGAGAGT
This sequence comes from Teleogryllus oceanicus, assembly GCA_964035755.1. Taxonomy (NCBI): domain Eukaryota; kingdom Metazoa; phylum Arthropoda; class Insecta; order Orthoptera; family Gryllidae; genus Teleogryllus; species Teleogryllus oceanicus. The sequence goes on from CAXIVR010000008.1 coordinate 16,929,071, forward strand.
CCTAGTTAGGGGAAACCCCACTAGCCGACGGCAGGTCGGCGCCGGATCTCGCCATCCAGCGGGGGAAGATCACCGCCATCTCCCGAGAAAAAACATGCATTACACTAACGGGACTAATGACCAGAGCAGTTGACGCGCCCGGAAACATGAAAAAAATCAATCAATCAAACAAAATTATGTCACTAGCAACGCACAAACTGCGAGTAATGCCACTTAGCAACGAAGTGAGCGAGATGGGCAGCTACAGTGTAAGTCAGATTTTCACAACAATCCCACCTTCTGACAAACTCTTTTGGCATTTTAACTGTTTCCTCCATGAACGTTATATGATAGTACCACACTCCGCAATGAACTACGACACTAATGAAGGGTAACTACCAATGTTAAGGCAATAGCAAAACCAACAAAGTAACCACAACAAAACAACAAAGTAACAAAAAACAACAGCGTAAAAAAATGGGCTCTACAAAACTATAGTGGGTCAATCCATTTTAAGTGCTCCAGAATTTAATAACTTGGTAACACGACCATCTCGAAAACTTTCATGTTTTGTACATACATTTCCTTATGTTTTGGTTGTTCAAAAACATAAATAAAAATAAATTAAAGATGTTTTTGAACAGCCAAAATATAAGGAATTTTATGAATAAAATATGAATTTTTATCGAGGAGGTCGAGCGACCAGTGCTGGACCACTTAAAATGGATTGATCCAAGTAAGCGATTATTCACTATGTGTATGAAAGCGCCACAAATGAAAATACGCAGGAGAAGGAGCAGGCCTCAGAAAGCAAGGGGCCGCCCAGGCCCTATCAACGCATACCATTCAGCTTTTTTGTAAGAGCTGTTGTTCGTTTAGTGTTACGTTTAAAATAAGGTTTTATACAAAAATGAGAAATTTTATCACTTTCAAAATTGGGGTCATTTATTTATCACAAACATCGATTAAGCCCAGCTGTCTCACTTATTGGGTCCACTCAGTGTACTTACTCGCATTATATGCATTGCAGTTGCATAATTTATTTGTAAATGTATTTCTTCTACCCCATCCCTTGGGGCTGTCTTACCACAACATTATTTTCTCATGTAAGGCACTGTATCGAGTTTTTAAAATGAAATTGTTTTTTCCTTAAATGTTTAGCTAGAACGCCAAAACGTATACACATACATATATACATACATCTATTTTTTATAATTCATATTTTCGGTAATGTGTTAATTAACGATGGGATAATTAATAATACTATTATGTTTTTCAAAAGCAATAGGAAATTTTATACTACTTAAATGAGACCTGCACCTTTCTCATAAGCGTCTTTTTCGCTATTAGAGGACAAACTATGAATTAAACTTTGGATGTAGTTTTTGAGAAAATTTTTAAAATATTTTGAAGTTTCAAGTAAAGAATCCTCAAAAATCAAAACATCAGTTTGAAACTCGCAAACTCTCGAGTTAATTTAGATCGATCGGGGAATATCAACTTCGAATAAAATTCGCTGAACGGCTCTAGCGTTCACCACAGACGGACGGACAGATAGACAGGCAGACGTTTGGCCGTCAATCGACTTTGCGGTATCAAGGATCCACAAAACATAAATTATGACTACACCACAAAGAATAATGAATTTTTGAAGAACGATGGAGTTAGATGAATTTTTTCTATATTTAGAAACAGGATTTATCCGCTTTTTCGCTACTAGGGCCCGGGGATAAGAGTTTTTCTGCCGATTGGTTTTTTTTCCTGTTTCCGGGCGCGTCAACTGCTTTGGTCATTAGTCCCGTTAGTGTAGTGATGTTTTTTCTCGGGAGATGGCGGTAATCTTCCCCCGCTGGATGGCGAGATACGCGCCGACGGGCAGCACCCCAGCCAGGACAAGCTCTAAGCTTCCGACCGGTCTCCCCGAAATGTGATAGTATGGTGCATGTTAGTGTAAGTGTGTGTGTAACGGGAGAGGATAGGACAAGGAAGGGAAGGACAGATCGCGCGCGGTCCGTTTGCCGTGGCCCGTTTGTTAGGGTACTGCTTCGGCATTCGCCTGGTGCTGATCGGAGAAACCACGGAAAACTACCGATCAGAGCAGCCGGCCGCTAGAATTCTCCTCCAGCCAGCGACTGAATTCTATCTAGCTGGAAAGCTAGTGTCGAAAATCCTGCCACCATCAGTGACGTGTGAACCTAGGACCTCCCGGTCAGAAGCGCTGCAGTGACATCAGTTGATGCACTGAGCCTCCGCTACTTTTCTCTCGAAAATTCGTAGTTTTCCAGCGCACGATTACATAACATTCTCTTCTTACGAAGCACCTTCCCGGAGTACGGAAGTAGCTCGTCGGCCGGACTATTTGCGGCAACGGTGTGTGCATTGGCGTCGCGCTTCGCCTGTGGCGCCCACTGCGGGCGGCGTGGCGCCGCGCCCCGTCGCATTTCACACTCCGTCCGCCGCTGTTCGCTCCGGGGCCGCCCGGCAGGGCCCGGGAAGCACGCCGCGCCGTCCCCATGGCGGCTGCCGTTGGCGCGAACCGTTACGGCCAATCCCGATTGCCGTGGGTGCGGCCGAACGAGGCTGCGCGGGATCGCCCACAATTTCCACATTTTTACGTGCCCAAAACGGCACATCTGCGCAACCTAATTGAAACGGAACCAACTCGCATCTATAGAGGAGTTACTCTAAGAAGGTCGAATTCAGTCGCTCTCTGGAGGAGAATTCTAGAGTCTGGCTGTTTTGATTGGTAGTTTTCAAGGGTATCTACGACCAACACCAGGCGAATGCCGCAGCAGTACCCTAACAAACGGGCCACGGACCACACGCTGCACTTCCTCTTCCTCTCCCCTTACACACACACACACACACACACACACACACACACACACACACACACACACACACTACCACATAACCCGGGAGAGCGGTCGGGAGCTTAGAGCTTGTCCCGGCTAGGGCCGTGCCCCGTTGATGGGAGAGTCCTGATTAGGGGGAAACCCCACTAGCCGATGGTTGGTCGGCGCCGGATCCTGCTATCCAGCGGGGGAAGATCACCGTTATCTCCAAAGAGAAAAAAGAGAGGCACTATATTTACGGTTCTAATGACCTCAGAAACTGACATGCCCGGAATCACTAATAACTAACCAATCAACCAACCTCTTTGACAGATCGGAAATCAAATGAACTTGAATGTCATATGAACTTGGAAGTCATAAAAGATGCTGTTACATAATAATAGAAGACTCAAAAATTTTTACGGCATATGTATTGGTTCAGATGTAGAATATTGAAAGAATAATATAGAATGGTATACTTATCTTCGGAATTTAATACTTATGTAGTCGCTCTTTGAAGTGCATTTGTTGGAATCAATTTATAAATGTGAATGGGTTGAACGTATTGTGATTCGGGCTCCCGAACGATTTAGCATGGTAAATCACAGAATTTATATTTTTTAAAGGGATATCGGTAAAGGATACGAGGTTTAGAAATATTTATCGTCGCTGCTTCTGAGTGAAATATATAACTATATTTTACATTCATTTTAAATGTTTCTTAGTTAAACAGTTGTGATTAGTCAGTGTATACTTCTTGTCATAAATAAAACACTGGAGCTATATCTCATCATTAGCATAAACTATCTCATATTTTTTTCAAACCAGTCGAGTTATCTGAATAATTTAATAAAATATCATGAACATGACAGGAAATTGTACAAAGATATAAGAAGAATTGGATTAAGTCGTATGAAGAACATAACAGTTAATTTTGAATATTTATGACAAACATAAAACACATTCTTTAAATCGTTCTTCTTTTTGCTACTTAATATATATATCTTATAAAGATCGTATAAAATATCTAATATTTTAATATTTCTATTAAATTGTAAAACTAACAGAATGATAAATGTGTTTCTTAATATGTACGCTTATCTTCAGAAACAATTGCATGGAAAAGTAAGAGCCAGACAAAGCGATGAATGAAATGAGGTACATGAAGCAAACTGGACCATTTGATAACTTCTCTTGTTTCCTGTAAGCAGTTCTAAAAAACTAGCTCTTTAATTAAGGTCTTGTATATTATCTTTAATTAAGGTCTTGTATATTCTTGGATCAAAACGAGTAATTTTTTCGTAATGTCTTACTCAAATAAAGACAATTTTCTTTACAAAAACGGCTTCAATTTTTTTCTTTTTTCCACAGATGGACCGATTTCCACTATGGACGCTTAATACAAAATTTTGAAAATAGTGGCACAAGCTCCAATATTTTCTTTAAAATATTTGTTTGGATAATTACAAGGAATAATTTGACATAAACGCAACTCTGATGTGTTCTTTTGATTTTTTTAAAATACACAAATGGTATTTTTTTAGCACATCTCACGACATTAATATTTATTTCACGGGCGTTGTTTTTAAACGAGTTACATGTACAAGTGCTTCAAAGGATTTCTTATAAAATTTCTCAAAAACCATGTGCTCATATTTGCGCATTTTTAAGGAATGATTAGTATTAATTGAAACGATATTTTCTAAAAAGGGTCCAATGTTTCAAAGAAAATTGGTAAAAATACTTTCTTCTTCTAAGATATTATTAAAGTCGTTTTTTTAAGTTGGGCTATTCGGAGCGAATTTTTGAGATTTGTGAAAAAAATGTTTTAGCGCTAATAGCAACTGAAAGAGAGCAGGGAAAACCGAAATTCTAACCCAGATTAACCAGTTACGAAACTAATTAGAAAAAAATTAATAATTATTAGCGAGAAAGTCAATCATTCTATAGCACCACAAGTGTAAAAAACCATTCGCAATTTTTAGAATGTCTTCAAATTATCATTAGGACCGGCAGATAAAAAGAGTTTTTAGAGTGTTAATAAGGACGAAAAAATGGATGTTTCCTAATGCGCAGTAACATAAAAAGAGATAAGTATCTCTAATGGTTTGTGTAGATCCTTCGTCCTTGTCATTTACTATAGAAGCTCGTTTACTCTTTGAGACAGTAGGTTGTGTCTGTCGTCTGTTCTGTCATTTCAGCCATCTCGCCGTGGCCTCCATTAAGACATAATTTCTACCTTGGATCATCCACCGGAAGCCCCAAGAACTTTTCTTCAGTTGTTGAAGTTGGTTTGTGTAAGAGTAACCATACTGGTAAAGCTTATTAAGAACAAGATTAACGATGAAATGTACTCTCACGTGGGATTTTCTGTCTAAGAAAGGAAGTACAAATTGAATAAAGAAACATGTAATGGCACAAAACAGGAAACGGGTGGTGCTACGGATTGGCAATAACATTCTCTTGCGGGTTAGTTTTCTAATTTATTTAATCTGGGCTAACTTTCCGGTTTTGTCCCACCTCGTTCCCAGATGCTATATATCGGTGTCTAAAATTTTCTCTCATTTTCTTAATTTTTCGATCCACTACACCACATTAGAGTAAATTTTGTGTTAGTTAAATTAGTGTAAAAAATTCGCCGTTTTCCAGCGGACAGTTACATAACTTTTTCTTCTTACGAAGTAAGTGCACAACAATAAAAACAAAATAATACGTTTATGTCACGTTATACAGTGCTATTATCATAATCCGCACAATCATTTTAAAGAAAAAATTTTGACCCGTTTTTTTAAACACTTGTCGAAATTTGTTTTATTTCTCACATTTCACTCAGATTAAAGCAAAAAATACTTATGTTTTCAAAAATTTACAGTACATAAATTAAAGAATTAATTGAGGACAACAAATATCATTTGACAAACAATCTTTGTCAATAACGTAGTGCGATGTAGTCGAAACATTTGAAGCTCTTGCAATTTTCGAAAATTCAAGGACAACCGAGAAAATCAAACATAAGCCAACTTTATAAATGTGTTACTTTATTCTTGCAAGAAATTCAAAGAAAATGTTTGGTGCTATTATTGAGAAAATTGAAAAATACCCCAGAGACTTAACCTTTTAAAGTATCCCCCAATTTTTTAATAATTCTTCTTAAAACCGCACGGTTTCGAGGTGAGTAATAATGACCGGGTAATATTAATTTAAGCAGACCTTTTACAGTATTTTTGGTGCTAGTGCTGTTCATAGACGTTTTGAAGAAACAGATGAAGCAATACATAACGTCCTCTACACTGTATATTGTATATTATTGCGTATAAACGTACGCATAATTATCTGGAAGTACATGCATGTACAACTTACTTTCATGTACTACATTATGTGTTCCTATTAGGAACGCCTGTACATCTCAACAACACTGATCGCCAAGGGATCTTGGCATTCACACATGCCCAGCATTTTTGTGCTATTTGTTTGTAGAATAGGTAAAAATGAGATCATTTTTTACATTTTTTGCCAGGAAAAGAGGAACTCTCTGTCTACATTTTTAACCAATATCGCGGATAAGAACATATTTCAAAACAGCCTTCCTTATACACGATGCCATTTTGTTCTTTCATTATTGTAATTTTACTGAAAAAAATAATGGAAGAAAGGAAAACATACTTAAATGTTAATTTAAGCATCCAATTTAAGCAAGCCAATATATCATTTGATTTAGAAAATTTGGAAAAAATAATCGAGACTCAAGCCTAGGATGTAAAATAGGAAAAACTTTTCTTCTTCTTCTTCTTCTTCTTCTTCTTCTTCTTCTTCTTCTTCTTCTTCTTCTTCTTCTTCTTCTTCTTCTTTTTCTTCTTTTTCAATAAACGTATATTTTCTTTGTTGCTGAAAATTCAAATCTATAAGAACATGTGATAGTTATAAAATGTTGCGTTTTATAAATTATATAAAATAATTATATAAAAATAATAATTATTATTAAAATAATTATTAAAAAAATATATAAAAATTACAGGTGTGGTACACTATATGTGTTTGTTGTAACTGAAACTGTACATAGCCGAAAGCGTCGGCCTAGCCGTAATAGGAAGCCCAGTACCCGGGCGCTATCCCCTAGGCCAGTCTTATCTACTACTTAACAAATTCGGTTTTGAAAAACTGGTGTTGAACAAAGACTCTTTACGCGAACATAAAATTTAGAAAAGATAATTACCGTCGACTCCGGTTATAGTGAACCCTCGGTTATAGTGTACTTAAGTCACTGGTCCCATTTCACTTATATTACAAATTAGGATATTCGGTTATAGTGAACCTGAACCTCGGTTATAGTGAACGTAGGAAATTTGCCCTGAAAGTTCATTGGATCTCTTATGTCATTAGGTGATTGAAAGGCCTTTGGAGAGTAGGATGGTGTTCCAACAGTGCAAGAGACATTGAAAAGTGTCATGACTGCATTACGATACTAAAGAGACAGAGGACAATGCACACAATCAAGCATGGAGAGAGCACGAACTATGAAGAAAGATCTAATAAAAATATACGAAGCAAACAATTTAAAGTAACTGATTTTTTACGTATAAATAAAGATATTAAAATTTTCAGTTCGTGCTGTAAGTGAATGTTGGGGTATATTGATAAAATCAATCATTGTGAAGAAATTCCTTTTAATTTTGACATTTCGGATATAGTGAACCTCTGATATAGTGATCCACACATGTTAGTCCTCAGAAGTTCACTATAACTGGAGTCAACTGTATAATTGTTCATACTGAGATGTATCCCATAGGATACATAAACGAGAAAATTTGTTACTTCTCTGAATGAAGACTACCTCAACTCATATACAAGTTTCGTACTTCCTCAACCAATTCCGCACATCCATTGTCCCAAAGAACGCGGAAAGCGGAGATAGTCCTCTACATAATTAGAGAGCAAAGACAGCAAAAAACCCACGACCTCAGAAAGAACCCGCTAGTGCATCATTCGAGCGGCGTATGAATTCAGCACGAGGAAGACGAGGGCGGTTAAAAGCGGCACAGCACAAAAGGCCCTACCGACCACGACACAGGAAGGTCGTTAGGCTGCCGAATTATTTCGTTAGGCGGATGAGTCTGCTCATGGGAAGAGCAAGGAAGTATTACCAGCCTGACGCTCCGCGAACGTACAAATCCCGTTTTTCATTTGTCGTGTATCACGCAACGACCAGATAACTGTAATAACGATCTGTTGCGCCTTAATGGCCTCCGGAACACACGAGACCCTTTTTGTCCGAGGTATTTTCGATCAAAACACGAATTATCTCGTATAGGTAACGGTGTAACGTGTTTGTGCCGTGAATACTCGGAACGGAGTTGCTAACTGGTTGCGATACCATCAAACAGGTAGTTTGCGAAGGAGGAGACGTAATTCGTTTCGTAAGCAAAGAGCGGTGATTCTTTCAGTTAACGGGAAAAGGAGTACACAAACAGGACAATTAATTGCATTCTAAATATGTGAACACTACGGAGGTATGCAAATGTTTTCAAACATTGTCATTGATGTAATACAATATGACAACCAATTGCTAATTACTCAGGTCGTATTTCAGGTTACAGAACTGTACTGCAAACTGTCAATGTCCGTGTTATTCGGCCGGTTGACTAAACAATTAGTGTAATCGAGTACACGGTCCAAAGTTTGAAAATGCAGTTTTTTGTTTAATTACTTCCTTAGAATTAAAATTATTGTTTTCTGTCTGTATTTCTTCAATATACTATAATATTTTGGTCTTTGATTTTTAAAGACAGAACATTTTTCATATTAATATTTATTAGTATTACATGATACATAGCGCAAAGTTTTGGAAATTTGTTATATTTTTTTGTTGTCGAAACGTTTAGTATGTAATAAATATTAATATTCAATATGCTCTGTCTTTAAAATTCAAAGACCAAAAATATTATAATATACTTCCCCAGAAATTAGTCATTTTTTACGTTTATGCTTTACTGAAAATCACTCGAAATAATTTCTATCAAACAATATACACTGGGAGGGCTTGGCTCTAGATACCCCTACATCACGTCAAATACATTTTGTGAAGTGAGAGAATAACTTTTTCAATTCGTAATTCTTCGTCACAGAGTCAAGAATACTTGTCTTCCTCGAACAGTATCGTTTGTGACACCAGCACCAAAACTCTCGCTCAAAATGTAATAATCAATATGGCGAGCATGTTAGACGTATTAACTTACTATTACCTAAGATGTACTGAAGAATATATCTTATTCTCTTAAATGTATTTATTTAGAACCAAGTCATTCAATTCTACTTTAATGATTTAAAAATTTGTGATGAAGATTTCAAATATCTGATGTAACATGTAACAAAAGTTATCCTCCCACTTCACAAACTGTATTTGACATGATGTAGGGCTATCTAGAGCCAAACCCTCGCAGTGTACATTGTTTGATAATGTTTTTTTGGAGTGATTTTCAGTAAAGCATAAGTAACATTCAATGAATTTTAAATATAAGAAATGCAGAATTCTGACATACTGATTAGTATTACCACCATTAACTACAAAAGGTTGTCTAGTGCCTGAAATAACTGTCTTGAAAAAGTCAAGTCGTTGAGGAATGTTTAGTTATAATGTTTTTTTGGAGTGATTTTCCGTGCGCGTCAACTGCTTTGGTCATTAGTCCCGCTAGTGTACTGCATGTTTGTTTCTCGGAGATGGCGGTGGTCTTCCCCGCTGGATGGCGAGATCCGGCGCCGACCTACCGTCGGCTAGTGGGGTTTCCTCTAACAGAACTCTCCCACCAGCGGGCACCGCCCAGCCGTACAAGCTCTAAGGCCCCAACCGGTCTCTCAGCATTGGTGGTAGTGTAGTGCGTGTTAGTGTAAGGTGTGTGTGTGTGTAAGGGAGAGGATAGGACAAGGAATTGGAAGGACAGATCGCGCGCGGTCCGTGGCCCGTTTGGTAGGGTACTGCTCCGGCATTCTCCTGGTGTTGATCGGAGAAACCACGGAAAACTACCGATGCCGAAAAACTGCCGTCGTCAGGTCTTGAACCTAGAATGTTTAGTTAATTGATGTATTCTCCCGAAAGGTGGGCTTCTTCTGACATGTCCCCCAGGAAAGTAAAAAGCAGCTTCGAAAGCACGTTGAACGAAATGATTCACAAAAGGTAACTAGCTCTTTCTGCCTCGCATGTTGATTTATACGAGAGGAGAGGTATTGTAGTATTTGCAGCACACCAATTCATGATGAAAATTTTAAAGGGATTAGTAAATTTTCTAATAATGGAAAATTTTTAAACACAAAAACAGGTACTGTCAAACGGGGAGAGACTGTGCTACATGGAGTAAGAATGTGCCAAGCTCCATTTCTTAAGATATTCGCATCCTATTGGCGGTTATAAGAACTTTGGTATTGTTTGAATTAAGAACTATTTGTACAAGTTAGAAATAGTTCCTTTAGTGTTGAAGTTTTGATTATTTATTTTCCCTACTTCAGAATAGCAACCTATTATATGTAAGTTGATAAACAGTTCCTGTAGTGACGAAGTTTCGATTGTTTTTTTGTTTTGATTATTTATTTCCCCTCGACTGCTGATTGATCCGATTTTATAAAATAAGGTGAAAGGACCATTGGATTTGTCTAAAACACTCAATACGAACATAATCATTTTATTTCTTTCTGACTTTTCATCAAAGAAAAATGATTTCTTAGAAACTGACGACTTTAATTTAGAAAAATTACATTTCTGGGCATGAATTTGAAAAACAATTAATTTAATTGAATTAGTTGAATAATAAAGACATATATCCTAACATAATAAATCCCTAAAATAATCCTAATAATCCGAATAATCCTAAAATAATCCTAAAATATTAAAAACATATATATATAAGATGTTACATACTCTTCTGGTAATCAAATTTCTACCACAAACAACCCTAGGAACATCTCACCTTCTAAGAGGCCCAGACATGGAATACATGGCACGTTCGCCCGTTCCGTTTAAACAGTTTCGTGCCACCTCTCCAAGAAAACAGAGCTGCCTGCGGCCACAACCGGATGCCTGTGGCCACAACTGTCACGAACAAAACCCGTTGGGCGCTGATTTTCTTCAATATTCTGTATGTACTCCTGTTTTACGTCTTTGCAACTTTCGGCGCCTACTGTCACCACCTTCCCGACAGAGACTATTTCCACCAGGTGGAGCCTCCGTGTCTTATTCGGCTGCTCTTTGGTTAGCGTGCTCGCTTTCCACTGCGCAATCCTGGGTTTGACTCCCGGACGAGGCAGATTATTAGTGTGTCCCTTATACAGCTCTCTCTCTCTCTCTCTCTCTCTCTCTCTCTCTCTCTATATATATATATATATATATATATATATATATATATATATATATATATATAATTGTTTTGGGCCCAATATATTCCATTGGATAAAATTTACTCAAAAATAAAATTTCATCTGAAAATAACTATATTAAACAGCTTAAGCGCGAAATTTGAATGTTAGGGATAATTGGTTTTGTTGTCTTAAGTCAGTGGAAAACTACCAATATGTGTTTAATATATATTTTTACATTCACTTTTAATTTTCACTCATTAGATTGCGTTATGGCCTTTACTTTTCTTAAGGGTTCTTTTTTCAGTGTTTCCGTCTTGCAAAATGGGTACTGTGAACAATGTTCTTGAACAACACAATATAAATTTCTTTCGCTCCACATCTGCAGCCAGTTTTGCGTGAAAATATTGCATTAATTTAACAGCCCCTTCAGCGCAGTCATTCAGAGCTTAAACTTTATAAATTCTTGAACTTCTAATATAAGAGTTGTCTTTTCAGGTCAAAGGCCATTCTTGAATAAAACTAGTATCCATCTTCAGGTAAAAGAACATATCTGCTTTTCGTTCACACAAAGACGGCTAATGTTTTCAATAAAATGAAGCTGAAATTGAATTAGGAGATGTATTTGCATTGTGACCTTTTACTCAGGCTGGGTGTGAAACGTTCATGGATTCGGTTTGGCCTTTTGCTGGATTGGAACCCAAACTCGAGGACGGCATATTCTTCAGTGTCCGTGTTATGGAGCTCGTATCCTGTGGATGTGTTCGTGTAACCCTGTTCCGAGTAACATTCACTACCCGGGGGTAGCGACATGTTCTTGCTGGGACAAAGAAACTTTCGCTCTCTCAATGGCTCCATGGATGGACCGGAACAATAACACTTCTCATTTGAATTTCATGAAACTCCATTTTCCTTTAATAAACATGCCATTACGGTCACGCGCGAACGATATCACCGGACGCTTCAAGGGACGATATCACCGGAAGTTCAAAGGCACAAGGGATATCCGTCGAAGAGGCCAGCGGCGAAGTGTCAGGACGGGAATTTATAGGGCCAGCGTGCAACCGGTGCTAAAGACCTGTTGCCACGCCCACGGGCGCCCGCGGGGCGCACGCGCCGTTTCTCGGAGCAGCCGACACATCTGTTCCACATAATCGACTCCACAAGCCACGGCGCGCACGAGCGCGGAAACCGGCGGCTACCACACCTCCCGCAACGGGGCCCCGCCCACGCGCCCACCCGCTCCTGCTCGGCCAACCTCGCACCGAAAGAGCATCAACTGATGTCACTGCAGTGCCTCTGACTGGGAGGTCCTGAGTTCGAGTCCCGACGGCGGCAGGATTTTCGACACTAGCATTTCAGCAGGATTCAGTCGCTGTCTGGAGGAGAATTCTAGCGGCCGGCTGCTCTGATCGGTAGTTTTCCGTGGTTTCTCCGATTAACACCTGGTGAATGCCGGAGCAATACCCTAACAAAAGGGCCACGGACCGCGCGCGATCTGTCCTTCCTCTTTCTTGTCCTATATTCTCCCCTTATACACACACTTACACTAGCATGCACTACACTACCACATATTCCGAAAGACCAGTTGGGAGCTTAGAGTTTGTCTCGGCTGTGGCGGTGCCCCGCTGGTGGGAGAGTCCTGGTTAGGGAGAAACCCCACTAGCCGACGGTAGGTCGGCGCCGGATCTCGCCATCCAGCTGGAGAAGACCTCCCTTACTCCCGAGAAAAAACCATGCACTACACTAACGAGACTAATGACCAAAGCAGTTGACGCGCCCGGAAACACGAAAAAAACAAACCAAACCGAAAGAAGTAGCTCAGTGCATCAACTGATCTCACTGCAGTGCCTCTGACTGGGAGGGCCTAGATTCGAGTCCCGACGGCGGCAGGATTTTCGACACTAGCATTTCAGCAAGGTTTCAGTCGCTGTCTGGAGGAGAATTTTAGTGGCCGGCTGCTCTGATCGGTAGTTTCTGTGGTGTCTGTGATCAACCAGGCGAATCCCGGGAGCAGTACCCTAACAAACGGGCCACGGCCATGCGCGATCTTTGCTTCTTCGTCCTTGTTCTTTCCTCATCCCTTACACACACACTTACACTAACATGCACTACACTACCACACATGGCGCGAGACCGGTCGGAAGCTAAAAGCTTCCGGGGCGGTGCCCGCTGGTGGGAAATGCCTGCTAAGTGCATTAGACCCGTAAGTGTTAGAGCATGTCTCTTCCTCGGGAGGTGGCGCTGATCTTCCCCCGCTGGACGGTGAGATCCAGCGCCGACCTACCGTCGGTTGGCGGGGAACCTCAAACACGCATCTCCCACCAGCGGCCCCACCCCAGTCGGGACAAACTCTAAGATCCCGACCGGACTCTCGGCATGTGTGGCAGTGTACTGCATGTTAGTGTGTGTGTAAGGGATAAGGGATGATAAGAAAAAGGAGAGAAGGAAAGATAGCGCGCAGTCCGTGGCTCGTTTGATAGAGTACTGCTCCGGCATTCGGCTGTTGTTGATTAGAAAAACGAAGGAAAACTCAGCAGTTGGCCACTACAGTTCTTCTCAAAACAGCTGCTGAATTCGACCAAGCTTTGTATATCGAAAACCCTTCCACCGTGGGGCTTCACAGTCAGAGGGACTGCAGTGACATCAGTCGACGCCGCTGAGCCACAATTCCCGGTCCGCCAGTCGCGTCGCGTCAGCCTGACTCGTGTCCGGCACCGCATCGCCCGCCGCCGCCCCGCCGCCGCCCCGCCGCCGCCGCCGCCGCCCCCGCCGCCCCGCCGCCCCCGCCGCCCCGCCGCCGCCGCCGCCCCGCCGCCGCCGCCGCCGCCGCCGCCCCGCCGCCGCCCCGCCGCCGCCGCCGCCCCGCCGCCGCCCCGCCGCCGCCCCGCCGCCGCCGCCCCGCCGCCCCGCCGCCGGCGCCCTCCGCCCCGCCGCCGCCCGTGGGGGAGCGCACGCCCCGCGCGCGTCCGTCCGTCCGTCTCTCGCTGCCCCTCTCCCTGCCCGTGCGGCCACTCACCCGCGACAAAGCGACAAAAACACCTCCCACGGCCGCGGCGGCAGAGGAGCTGGAGGAGGTAGCGGCAAGGGCAGCGGAGGTGGAGGTGTCGTCGGTGAAGGGGGGGAGGGGAGGAGGAAGAGGCGAACACGTTGGAGAAGGAGAGATGACGGCGGCATAGGGGAAGGAGGCGACAGTAGCGAGGAAAAGGAATAATAGAAGGAATAGAAAGAGGAGAAGAATGGAAAGGAGGAGAGAGAAGAGGGGAAAAGGAAGGAGGAGAGATGAAGGAGGAAAAGGGAGGAAAGGCACTCCCATGGGAAAAGTGAGAGGAACACAACTGTGGACTACGAACATCTTTCGCTAGACATTTTGTTCTTTTAGCATAAAACAGAGTCGTATTTTTTTAATTTTACTGGTGAAAATACTGTGTAATAATTATTTATTACGAGAAACTAGAATGAAAACCTTTTTACATAGGTTTTAAGCAATGATATGGGGAAAGGCTATGTTAGTGAAGGTTGCATGAATGTACGAGTTAATAAACGGAAACAAGTCTGTGTGATACATTTGTTCAGTAAAACTGATAGAATACAATGCTACAGAAATACATTTGTTCATTAAAACTGATAGTGGTGCTTCTTGTTATTTCATTACATTTGTACGACTTGAGTTTATTACCAAGCTTTTTCGGCTGTAGCTCAGACGGTGACAGGATTTGGTGATACAGAATGGTGCTGGTGATATGATTTGATTGATGCAGGAGCAATGCTTGAGTAAGAGGCAGGTGAAACGGAGGACCCGAAAAACTTTGCAGCTAGCCCTCACCACTCATTTCACATGTTAATACAATATGCAAGAAGCCGAAATGGAGAGGGGCAGGACCCGTTTGCACGGCAAGAACAACAAAGATTGGCAGCGACAATGACATTCTTCGGCCCAAGAATAGGATGGAGATGCCAGGAAGACAAAAAGAGATTGCCGGTCTCCTTCAGTAAAGAAGTTGATGTGTGGCCTCGTGCAGCACGGAACAGAGATGTTTGGAGATGAATAATAAAGAACATTTCGAATGAGTTGTGCAATGTCAATACTGTACGTATGTATATTTTGATTCGTATGTTGCCTTGTTTTGAAACGATTAATTATGTGATAATCGATGAGTGATGTGTTACTGTTGCTCATGTAATAACACAATAGTGTTTCCAAAAGTCCAAAGCAATAGGATTTTCACGTGATAGTATATTTGTGTAAGACATTTTTTGGTTCATATCATATTTACGTATTTTTACTGTGTCTCGACCTATGTTCTATTTAATTTTGATTTATATATTCATTACAAGCGAATCGACCCTACCAAGAAGTGAGAGGCCTTTGCCCTCAAGAAGATAGCCCAAGAAGGGGCAATAAACAAATAAATAAATAAAGAAATAAAGAAATAAAGAAATAAATAAACGCAAGGGTTGAAGACCGAAGATCGCAACGAGTGTTGGAGTAAAATCATGAATGTGAAGTTCGAGCAAAGAACAAGCAACAAAACGGGAGCGGTAGCTCAGTGCATCAACTGATGTCACTGCAGCGCCTCTGACCGGGAGGTCCTAGGTTCCCACTCCCCACGGCGGCAGAATTTTCGACACTAGCTTTTCAGCTAGGTCGAATTCAGCGCTGTCTGGAGGAGAATTCTAGCGGTCGGCTGCTCTGATCGGTAGTTTTCTGGTTTCTCCGATCAACCCTTCGACACTAGCTTTTCAGCTAGGTCGAATTCAGTCGCTGTCTGGAGGAGAATTCTTCGATGCCGGAGCAGGACCCTACCAACGGGCCACGGATCGCGCGCGATCTATCCTTCTTCTTCCTTGTCCTATCCTCTCCCCTTACACACACCTTACACTAACATGCACTACACTACCACATATTCCGGGAGAACAGTCGGGAGCTTAGAGCTTGTCCGGCTGGGGCGGTGCCCCGCTGGTGGGAGAGTCCTGGTTAGGGGGAAAACCCCTCTAGCCGACGGTAGGTCGGCGCCGGATCTCGACATCCAGCGGGGGAAGATCACCGCCTTCTCCCGAGAAAAAACATATACTACACTAATGGGACTAATGACCAAAGCAGTTGACGCGCCCGGAAACACGAAAAAAACAAAACAAACCAACAATGCAACAACTTGGTTAGAAGTGACAGACGAAAGGAAGAGAGAACATTCTGAGACGATGAAGAGTTTGTGAAAGAGGAAGAGGGGAAACATCCAAAAATAAAATCATGAATTCAAGTCCAATCGCTCTCCTAAAGGGGAATAATCGACTAAATAAATAAATAATGAAACCTAAGAGTTGAAGGTGGGCGGTCTGCCCTACATCGCCCCAAATACAAAACGCGATGGCAACACCACCCTTTCGCATCGTGTCCCTCTGCTCCGCTAGCCTCGCTCTTGGGCTGAGACTTTTTAGCGCCGCGGAGTTACGGAGCTTGAGGGAGGGGGGACGGCAGGGCTGCCAACTGCGGCGCCGCTCACGCCGCGCAATTCACCGTAAGCGCGCGCAAAAACGCCTGGGATTTTGGACGGCGAAGGACTCATCAGGCACTGCAGGATTCCACAGCGTAGGGAAGTCGTCGTTGGGCTTGCTTAAACGTCGCACCGGGGTGACGTTTGGTTCCGCAGCTGGACGTAAATAACAGCCTTATAGTGGCCATTATTTGGCGTAAAATCTAAGTGCATAATAGATGCACGGATGTTTTCACCCTTGTACACTTGTTGGCACAATGGATCACAATTACCGAGTCGGATCCTGTTACAAATTAATGTTTCTGTTTTAGAAGTTTAAATTAATATTATATTTTCGAACTCGTTGACTGAGTAGACAAGAATCTTGCATTCTGTCTCTAATATTCCTGATTAGCGGCTCCTATGAGTGACGAATTACTTATACACGAGACAACACCATGCGGCCTCCAGAAGCCATCTATTTCTTCCCCAATCAACATTGAATTTTAAATTAAAATCATGGCCTTTCACACAATTTCTTTCATTTTTCTCTCTTGTGTGTGCTCTGTTTACAGTTTGCGCCTTTCCCCGGGTAAGAGAAAACACGTGGAAGTAAACGGACGCAAAACCATTGTAATGCTTTATAATCATCAACCAAATAAGTAATTCCTTTAAATGAAAAAAAAATCCCTACAAATGAAATAAATTATACCCAAAGAGGCAAATGACGGCAGCGCCGCGCACGAACATTTTTTCTAAATTAAATGAATGCGCGGAGGAATGGGAATCATAACGTGAACATTTGATAAAGCACAATTTTAGGAATCATTTGAAACAACAATCAACGAAATCGGACCAGGGTTCGCTTAATTCGAGAATTTTAGTAATCGTGCATCTCAGTTTAATAAAAAGAGAATGTAGACGCCATTGTTGCCGAGAAGAAGCAGATTACGAATAGTGTTTTTCATAAATAGTAAGAGAACGCCAAAAGGGATCAGGTTAAGATTTGGCAGAACAAACAGCAAAATTATAGAGTTTTTTTAGAGTAGTCACAATTTTGGAGGACTCTAGGAGGCGAAATCAAAATTAAGTGTTAAAATTGTTATTTAGAAAAGACATGAAACAAAGAGCACATCGTCGTGACGTCATGATAAGACGACGAGCAGCGAATTGTAATATTTTATTTAAATAAGGTGCTGAGAGGCGAAGAAGACAATATGACAATTATCAGAGAAATTTCAGACATTATATAGAGGCAATGATAAGGCAGGTAAACGTTAAACGTCAGGCGCTGTAAACAGCAGGTAAACGTTAGGCGCTGACCCACGCGCGCGTTGCACGAGTATTACGTTTCGAACCCCGTACAGGGCCCATCACAAATCCACGACCCCATAAATCTTCAGAATTACGAAAAGTTAGCTAGCAAACCGGCTATTAACGTAGAGAGTAATAGAGGGAGACGATTTTGTTACATTGGCGCCCAATATATTAGCGTATATAATAATAGTGGAAGGAGTCAAATTGTTAGATTGACAGCCTAACGAGAGGAATAAATGGAATTTGTCACATAAGCAACACAACACGAGGTGTGAATAGGCTTGTTAATTAATTCGCCATAGTGGCGCACCAACGGAGCCTGGAATAGGCTATTAACTCACTACACAGGCGCACCAACGTGAGGTTGGAAGAAGGCAATAATGAATCCGCCACACCATACACCCAGCACCAAAGTAGAAACTACGGAAATGTATGGTAAAAATGTCTTATTCCAAGATTAATTTTTTCCATACGTTCGTTTAAATTTCAAGAAATGTTTGAATTTGTACTTTCTCGTATACGTACAGAGTAATATACGTAGTATAGAAAAAGTTATGTAATGCTGCGCGAAAAACGGCGAATTTTCAGCAAAAAATTCTCGGCCCTGATAACGACAATGTGCATAAATCCAGTTGCTAAATTAAGAAAAATATTCTTTAACTCGTGATGTAGCCAGAATTGCAGTTTGATGAACACTTGATGCCGAAAAACCAATTGAAAGCAAACGTCCGTCCGTCCGCCCGTCCGTCTGTCTGTCCGTCTGTCTGTCCGTCTGTCTGTCTGTCTTTTCCTGTCTGTCTTCTGTCTCGTCTGTCTCGTCTGTCTGTCCTGTCTGTCCGTCTGTCTCGTCTGTCTGTCCGTCTGTCTGTCCGTCTGTCTGTCCGTCTGTCTGTCCGTCTGTCTGTCCGTCTGTCGTCCGTCTGTCTTCCGTCTGTCTCCGTCTGTCCGTCCGTCTGTCCGTCCGTCTGTCCGTCTGTCTGTCCGTCTGTCTGTCCTCTGTCTGTCCGTCTGTCTGTCCGTCTGTCGTCTGTCGTCTCCGTCTGTCTGTCCGTCTGTCTGTCCGTCTGTCTGTCCGTCTGTCCGTCTGTCTGTCCGTCCGTCTGTCTGTCCGTCTGTCTGTCCGTCTGTGTGTCCGTCTGTCTGTCCGTCTGTCTGTCCGTCTGTCCGTCTGTCTGTCCGTCTGTCTGTCCGTCTGGTCTGTCCGTCTGTCTGTCTGTCTGTCCGTCCGTCTGTGAACTCTACTAGCGCCTAAACCATGCACACGATCTTTTCCAAATTGAAGAATCTCCTGTCCATCTGACATTAGTTGAAGCTTTCAAATTTTGAAAAACATTCTTTAATATTTGGAGGCACTTTACATCAGGCCCCTGGACATTTTCAGATTTTCTCAAAAACTGCTCCAAATTTTACTTTAAATTTATTGTAAGAATAGAATAAAATATACTTATTAAAGTGGCATATGTCCAATTTTCACGACTAACTCTAAATTTTTGAAAATTGCAAAAGTTTGATTTTTTCAGTCTTCTTTCAATTACAAATTTGAAAATAGAAATTTTTCCTTCAAATGAAATTTGTTGTTCATAAATAGTTCTTTCGTAAAGGTCATGTAGACTTTTTCAAAATTTTAGTATTTTTCGTGCAACAGTGCGTGCAATACTTGCAATTTCAAAAATAACATAAACAAGATTTTCTCAAAAATGGTTCCAAATTTTTGGACGCCTGCCGCAGCAATCCACAACCCTATAGACGTTTGAATCTGTTTCAGTTCGTGGACTTACTTACATGCATCACCTGACCACTGACTGTTATATGTTCACACATGCACATTTGTATTGGCACGGGGAGAAAAGAGAAGGAAGGATAATTTGTAGGCTATGCATGAAGACATGGAAAAGTTCAAAAAATGCTACAAAGCGAACACCTACGCCCGAAGCTGGATTCGAATCCATGACTTTTCGAATCGAGACGTCAGGCGCGAAGACTTTAGTGATCTCGACTCGCGAGAGTGGCTCTTCACAGTAGCTTCCATTGTGCACCCTGTCTTCGGCGAAGAACAGTGGCAGGAAGCGGTACTTAAGGATGTTTATCGACGGGGCCACGCTAACCTTAGAGCAAGCGCTGCGTGTGTGAGGATCCACTAAGGCCCACAGCACAAGCTAAAATGAACCTCGAAGGTAACGCACGTTTTCTAGCTTTCAACAGTGACGTTGGTAGCAACGTACGTCATCTAAACACTCAGTGCATTCCGCATAAGATACAGTGTTATCAACAACGCACGTCACTTGACGTGAGTTAACGCTGCTGTGACACCAGACTTAGCTATCTCGGCGGAGCTTCAGGGTGTTTATTTACTTAGAAGCTGAATTGCTCAGTTTTTTTCTGTGGATTTATTTATCAAAATAACAGATTAGAGGGGAAAACCCATTAATTCTACGGAATATATAAAGTTAACCCAAATTGATGCATGAATCGTGGCTTTCCGAAGGAAACGACTCAATTTGGCGACAACACGACAACCGACAATGTGTACGCACGAGTTGATACGCTAGAGCGTAAAACCAAAGAAAATGTAACTAACGGTCTCAAAGATTTTCCGCAAAAATTGTTATTTCTTGTTATATCTATTGTTATATTGATATACAAAAAACTCACAGTGAAATCGAACTTCCAGCATTTCTGACAACCTATGATACGCGGTGAGGGAACTTTCCAAAAACGTAATAGAATGTACAAGGGGTCTCGTATTGTAAAGTACTACACAAGAAATACCTATCTTGTGACTGAGATTCGAAAACCTGGTGTTAAAGTCTCAGAATGCATCGCTTCCGAGTAGAGTAGCATATTGAAGTGAATGTGTGTTGCGAGTTGCATGTGTGTCTGGTTTCTGCGTGTGTCATAATCTTCTAACTTAAATGTTTTTCGTCTCAAATCAAATTGATGCAAAACTGAATGGTAATTCCAGGGGCGTCCAAAGTAAATCAGGCACCTGAGGCAGTTGTTGCACGGGAGACCCTCATTTCATTCAAAAAATTCCCTCCTCCCCCAATTCATAACAGAATTCATTTCTCCATGCATCAGAAGTAGCATATAGCGTTAAATTTAGATTAGATGTAAATATTTTTTTGTTTCTTTTGAATGAAACATTTTGGGGCCCCAATTAAGCCGGAGCTTGGGGCAAGTTGCTACAGCTGCCCCAGCTTCTAGTTGCCCCTGGTTAATTCCCTACACAGCAGTATTACATCTACGGGTTTTTGGGTCCCGGCTTCCAATAAACCGTATAAATCCGACATCTTTCCATAGTGCAGACAGGATCGTTGTATTTCATATCCTATTAAACTCCAAATATTCACACGAACCAAATACACACACTTCATCACCATACAAAACCAGTTAATTTCGATATTATTTTTGATGGAGATTATCTTTTCTATAGAATTTTATATCTGAAACTAGACACTTTTACATATCAATGTACCTCGACAGTTTTAGTAGACAATGAAGAGACTTCCACACGTTCAGATATGCCCGTTCCGTTTTTCCCTTTCAGGGAAAACAGAAGCATCTGCACTCATATTTCGAGAATAATACTCACGAAAGAAAACTGAACCCTCATTTTTTTCTAATCTCGATTTTCTTTGTAATTCGAGTCTCGTAAAATTGCCTAGCTGATCAGCTCGATAGGAGCGGGTGCGACACAAAGCGTGGGATCGCGTTTGCGGGAGACGGCAATGTACGGGACGGGGCGAATCGTGGAGAGGTGGAGTCGTGCAGGAGGGACGGACTGAGGATAAAGACGGGATCGAGAGGATAAAGACAGGGACGGAATGGGGAGGGAGCGCTACAAGAGCGCTGGGAACAGCACCGAGGTGGAGCGGGGAAAGACGAAAATAGGTATGTAGTGGGATTAGGAAATGTGGCGAGATGCGATGAGAAAGGGGGCTTCGGGACACAACACTACCACACACACCTGTACACCACCACTACACTACACTACCACACACACCTGTACACCACCACTACACTACGACACACACAGGTAGACCGGTCGGGAGCTTACAGCTTGTCCCGGCTGGGGCGGTGCCCCACTGGTGGGAGAGTCCTGGTTGGAGAAAACCCTGCCGACGGTAGGTCGGCGCCGGATCCTACCATTCAGTGGGGGAAAGTTGACTTCCACCTCCCCAACAAAATCACACTTACGGGACTAATGACATAAGTAGTTGACGCGCATGAAATCACTAGTAATCAATCAATCACAAGACGTGTTATACTGCGGTTTTTACAGAGCTTCGTTTGAAGTAAATCAGCTGTTTCGGTGTCATCTAACCGGAAGGCTGAACGCCACCATTGTGACGTCACTGTAGTGACATGTAAGGTCTTGATTGGACAAAACACACCGGTAGCGGTAGCTCAGTGCATCGACTGATGTCACTGCAGCGCCTCTGACCGGGAGGTCCTAGGTTCCCACTCCCCACGGCGGCAGGATTTTCGACACTAGCTTTTCAGCTAGGTCGAATTCAGTCGCTGTCTGGAGGAGAATTCTAGTGGCCGGCTGTTCTGATCGGTAGTTTTCCGTGGTTTCTCCGATCAACACCAGGGAATGCGGAGCAGTACCTAACAAACGGGCCGCGGACCGCGCGCGTCTGTCCATCCTCTTCCTTGTCCTATCCTCTCCTCTTACACACACACACACACACTTACACTAACATGCACCACACTATCACGTATTCCGGGAGACCGGTCGGGAGCTTAGAGCTGGTCTCGGCTGGAGCGGTGCCCCGCTGGTGGGAGAGTCCTGGTTAGGGGAAACCCCACTAGCCGACGGTAGGTCGGCGCCGGATCTCACCATCCAGTTGGGGAAGACCACAGCCATCTCCAGAGAAAAAAAACATGCACTACACTAACGGGACTAACGACCGACGTTGTTGACGCGCCCAGAAACACGAAAAAATCAATCAATCAATCATTGGACAAAACATCTGATATTCTTCAAACCCAGCTCTGAAAACCGCAGTATAGAAAGGGAGTGAGGATGGATGGAGGCGGGACGAGTGAGGCTGTGGGGGCGCGGGGGAGGGGCAGAGAGGGGCGCGAGGAATGCGCTCAGCTGATTGGCAGGCGTCGCGCTCATCGCCCCGCCCTGCCAGCGCCCGGGCATCGCCCCTCCCCCCTCGCCCCGCCCCGCCCCACCAAGGCGCAGCGCCGGATGCCAGGCACGCAGCGAGATCTTGGCCGCTCTCCTCTTCAAGCCAATCGCACAACTCAGCGCTTGTTAGCTCCAGCCGCACCCGAAAATGCGGCAACCTCATGGTGAAATAGGCCGGCAAGTTTTATCCCCTTCACATCTTCATCCTTCAAACTGGGCGCTAATTTCCGCGTATGCAGAGTTAGCTGCTACTTCTATCACTGTATTTAAGATATTAATTGTATAGTGCAGATCACAGTATTATGATGTATCTCATAATAACGAAAGTATTAATTGGTCCCCTACAATTCAGAGCAGACTTCAAAAATAAATTCCTATGGCGGTCAGAGAAGACTTGTCTCGAAAATCGAGCTAACAAAGAAGTCGGCCCGAGTGAACTCAGAATAATGCTCCACTTTAAGAACAAGCCCGCACATTAAATTTTTTGCAAAGGGTAGACAAGGTTGAAAAATTCTCAGAATTAAAATCAGTATCTTCGGCAGTCGCTAGTCCCGTAAGTGTAGTGCATGTTTTCCCCTCGAGAAGTGGCAGTGATCTTCTCCGCTGGATGGTCATATTCGGCGCCGATCTACTGTCGGCTAGCTTCCCTCATTAGGTATCTCCCGCCAGCGGGGCACCGCTCCCCACCGGGACAAGCTCTAAGCTCCCGACCAGACTCCTGGCATGAGGAGTAGTGTAGTGCATGTTAGTGTAAGTGCGTGTCTGTATGGGGTGATGATAGAACAAGGAAGAAGAAGGAAACATCGCGCGCGGTCCGCTGTCCCATTTGTTAGAGTACTGCTCCGCCATTCGTCTGGCGATCAGAGCAACCGGCCGCACGAATTCTCCTCCTGATGGCGACCGAATTCGACCAAGCTAGTGTCGTTGACCAGCTAGTGTCCAAAATCCTGCCGCCGTGGGGAGTGGGAACGTAGGACCTCCCGGTCGGAGGCACTGCAGTGACACCAGCTGATGCCCTGAGCCATCTCTAAAATTCCTACTGAAACATGAGAAACGACGCCAAACTACACCACACCTTGTGGGGTTTCCCCTGTCAAAACATCCCCAAGTTCTTAGCTTTTGCTGTCAAAAGTTTTCAGGGCATCAATTGATGCCTTTGTCGTGCCTCTGTTCTGGAGACGCCTAGGATTCCACTCCCGGCGTGGCAGAATTTTTGACACCAGCTATATAGCTAGGTCGAAATCCAGTCACTGTGTGGAAGAGATTTCTAGCGGCTGCGTGCTCTGATCGGTAATTTTCCGTGTTTATTTTTTTTATGAACACCAGGCGGGCCCCTGGTCCTAGTTCGTCGCCGGATTCCGCCAGCCAGCGGGGAAGATCTCCCACGATGAAAACACGCAGTACACTTACGGGACTCGATCTCTAGAACCTGTCAGCCAGCTCCAACTGTTGGTCTGAGCAATCTCAACCGTTTAGCGTTCGATGAGGATAATGCAGTAGTTATAGAGTACAATTTCATATTAATGTTCATGGTGCCATCCTGAGTAATCTCCCTTGAACAATTCAGCATGCAAACCTAATAACATATTCCTGTGCAATTACCGTGACTACAACAAAATTGTGGGAATTCTGATTCGTTGTTGTTGTTGTCGTTCTTATATGGAGAAATAAAAAGAGGTCATCTTCGTCAACATAGTATTTTTATTCAGAGAGCCGCCTTTCGACGGCTTTGCCGTCATCATCGGTCTCACTGCTTTCTTTTTTCTTCGTACAAGAACATTTCGATATTGCGTGACCACATTTGTATGCTGAACCTACAAAAGAATATATTTCGAAACTGTCGTAACGTAAACTAGAAGCAAACGGGGAGAGATTTTCTCTCTCCAGACTACAAGTGGTCTTGTTTTACGGACGCGGAATTTTTAAACTTCTTTGAAAGCGAACATTTCCCAGGAAACAAGCTACGGCTCAGACAGTTACTCCTTGCAGCAGTGCAGTCACTCCTAGGAACGTTGTGAACCTTGAACCGAAATCATATACACCTTGTGTGAATTCCGAAAATAAAACTAAAAACGCCGTTAGTATCGAATCTCAATTAGTGGTACTGGCAATATTATTTGCATTCAGCACACGATTAATTATATTTATATAGGTCTCCATATGTGTGGAGGTAATGAGAATATTCCTATTCTTAAAATTAATTTACTTATCTTAAATATATTTATTATAAATTGATAACCGTTTTACTCCAAATGTAAACACTGCTCCATTAATGTAATACATTACATATTGTTATGATAGCCATACATTTTCCATATGGTATGTTTTCATTTAAACCAGCAAAAAGCTGTAATTATTTTCTGCAGGAGTTGAACCTAGTTCAAAAAGGTTTTAAAAACAAACACAATGCCGATTATTCTCGGGTAAGAGCACATCAAACTTCCTCCACGCTCTGAGCGCCATCAGTCAAAAGGATCGTTTCTTCTCTCGTACGTGGTTGTTTATTCTTTGCCGCGGACTGTTGGCCCGAACTAACGGGCTTCTATTCGCAAGCTCACAAAGCCAGAAAACCTCGTATAAGTACAGTTCACTCAACATAGACAAAAACATTTCGCCTCCACCTCTCGTTTGTTTCACGACACCAATAATACAACTCCGGAAAGGGGAACAGAAAGAGAATGAAAGGACATATCGCTGGCACAAAGGCAAATGTTGGCACAAAGCGCGATTTTGCTTCGAGAGACTGCAACCATATGGTGTGTACTATAATGACTAGAGACCTGAAAAATATGTAGTATGAAACGTCAAAATATGTTCCTAAATATGTAATGAAAACAGTAAGAATATGTAATAAATATGTAAAATCGGATATAACATGTAATATTAAAATTCACTAATTATAAAACACATTTACATAATACAAAATTACTTTTTTAAATTCCTGAACAAATTTTAGAAATAGACAAACGTCTTAAAAATCATTTGGAAGGCACAACTTGATGCACACTTTGCACCAAACACATTCCCCTAAGTAATGAACAACTTGGATGGCAATACAAGGGGAATGCCGGAGCAGTACCCTACCAAACGGGACACGGACCGCGCGCGTCTAACATGCACTACACTACCACATATTCCGGGAGGCCGGTCGGGAGCTTAGAGCTTGTCCCTGCTGGGGCGGTGCCCCGCTGGTGGGAGAGTCCTGGTTTGGGGGAAACCCCACTAGCCGACAGTAGGTCGGCGCCGGATCTCCCCATCCAGCGGGGGAAGATCACCGCCATCTCCCGAGAAAAAACACGCACTACACTAACGGGACTAATGACTAAAGCAGTTGACGCGCCCGGAAACACGAAAAAATCAATCAATCAATTGGATGGCAATAGCTATCCAAGACCGTAGTTTCGCTAGACTAGACGTAATAGAGACATCGAGCAAACTAGCGATATCTGTAAACAATCACTACAACGTGAAGCACACTCATTGAAGAGTTACACATCAGCGGACGCTAAAGTTTCTCGGAATTTTTTTTTTTTTTTTTTTAATTTAAGTTTTTATTTCCTTGTTCGACATTACGACATTCGTATTATGTCTTTCAAGGGTTTGATGATACAAAATATACAATTTTGTTGTAATTACATTTCGTCATGTATGAATAATGTTATAAGTCTAATATTTACAATAACACAATAACGGCTAAGGATACCAAGGAAGGGTCCTTCAGAAAAAAATGCATACAATTTGATATTTAATTTATAAATGTTGGAACCTGCTATACAGCTAATTAAGGAGGATGTAGTAGGTCTTTAGAATATCTTGATTTTATTCGTGGAAAACGATTGGCTGATTTACCTAGAGTGTACAAATGAGTGGCTGGGCAAGATGAAAGAGAAGAGTAGAAATTAGAAGAAAGTTTTAAAATCCAAGTTTTCAGAGGTTCTATAGATAGTTCTTTTAAAATTTGATCATTTCTAATATACCATGGAGCTTTTAAAACATTTCTTAAAAATTTGTTTGGCAATACTTCCAGTTTTTGAAGGTTGTGGAAATTAAGGTGAAAGATAAGGAAACCCGGCGTCAGTGGTAGTTTTCTGACCTAAAGTGAAAATGAACTCAGTCGCTGACGCGCACTTCCCGTCATTCAGATTACTGAAGCAGACGCGCCAAACTGTGAGCACATCACACATCATCTCAAAGGGTAACCGTAGTAATAATGTAGGAAAAAATGCTGATTTATTTTAAAATAGTTCTTTTAAAAAAATATGTAATAAAATTGAAGAAAATTTATATAATAAAAAAATATTTGTTGAAAATGCGAAATATGTAAAATATGTAACATAGTATTTAATATGTAAAAAGATGTAACAAAAATTTGGATTTTGTGTTAGGACGGAGGTTTCCTCTCCAGGTTTCTCCGCCATCGGGGCACCGCCCCAGCTCAAGCAAGCTCTATGCTTCCGACTGGGCTTTCACATTTATAGTAGTGAAGTGCATGTAAGGTACGCGTGTGTGAAAGGAGAGGGGATAAGGATGGGAAAGGCAAGACCGCGCGCGGCCCGGTGCTTGTTTAAGGAAGAGCTTCGGTATTCGCCTGGTATTGACCGGAGAAACCACAGTCAACTATCGATCTCAGCAGGCAGCAGCTAGATTTCTCCTCCAGACAACGGCTGAATTCGACCTCACTAACAAGGTAGTCAGTTGAACAATGAATGCATTCGGCCTAGGTAACAAAGTAGTCGAAAATCCGCTGCCGTTGGAACTCAACATCTAGGACCTCCCGGTCAGAGACGCGAGAGTTTCCCTGAGCCACCTGAGTCGGTGAACGTGGCCGGGGGCGTCGGCGAGGAGAATTAGGGTCACAGGTTGCAAGGACACGCCGGCGGCAGATGCAAAAACAAGGAGCGTAGAGGTGACGAAAGTGAACAGGATCTGGACGTGAGGCGACAGGTGTGACGTGAGGCGTGAAGGGGAGGGGAGGGAGAGACGAACAAGTCAAGGGCAAGGGAGAGATGGGTGCAAGGAAGGTTGGTGGTCCTGATGGGAGGGCGAAGGGTGGAGACGAGCAAGCGATGTGAGTATGATGCGCGGGCCATGGGGGCGATGGCAAGGAGATAGGCAGTGGATGGATGGGGTGGGAAGGTGGTGACATAGCAATGGTGACAATGTGTGAATAATGGGGGCGGGAGGAAAAGGGGGGTTTGTGGACAATGGGCAGGGAGGCAGACGGAAGGCGATTGACAGGCATTGGCGGGCAATGGGTAGGCAGGCGGGAATATGAGGAAAAGACGGACGTCGGCGGGTGGCGGGGCGAGATGGAGGTTCAACCATAGACTAAAGAGGCATAGACGGCTCACTGCAGGCAGCCGAGAGGGTACCCAGCAATGGTGTCCCATTCAGAGATGGCGCCACCGTCGAATTTTAGTTCCATAGAAAGTGGTGTCCGAGTAGGGTGCGCACAGGTCGCCCATTTTCCCCCACTACCGATTTCCTCCCCTCCAGTACCCTGTGGCGGCATTTTCAAATCATTGAAACTGTTACTGTCGCAAGATCTTTCTACGGCATTTACAGCTAGGGAGCACATGACGGGGTGTTGCCCTACGCATAAGCACGCAGGACCTACCCCTTCACTAAACCAATTAACTGCATTCCAAAATGACGTGATCCTGTGACCATATTTATTATAATCATGCGAGCACTTCTCTAATTCATTCATTGCAAGATTGTAAATACAAAATTATTTATCATATAGTGGTGAAGAGTTCAGCGTTGGTCAAGCATTTATTAAGCAGATTCATCTATTAGATAGGAGAAAGAATGAATTCGACTATAGCTTATAATTCTAGAAATACAATTGAGGCGTTGTTTGCCGATGTCTTATTTTGGCAGAAAGCTTTTTCGGTCGCATTGCGGCCATCTTCAGTGCTACAAAAATAATAGCAGTATTCTAAATTGAAAAATAAAAGTTTATCTACTACAAAATATTATTATCATTCAATACAATTAGAATTTAAGCAAAATAGAAAAATTAGAATATAAAAATTTTGAATAAACAATACATGAAATAACTAATGTACAATGTAACAATTGTTAAAGATGCTATAAACTGCGATAACTGTAAGAAGAAAGTTTTTTGGAATGACATCAATATTATACTAAAGTAAAGTGAAAATGAAACAATGTAGAAAATAAATAAATTCAGATGAGCAAACTGACATATGGATTCTGACGCGGCTAGGAGCCTCGGATCAGGGAACACATCGAAGGTCAAGGGCATTGCAAGCTATTTCAAAGAAAGCTCTCAATGGAGAGGGGAGAACGGGGGGTCTAAGAAACGGCCATTAGGTAAAGACGCGGCCGGGTAGCGGAAAAGACGCGTGCGGAGGGGTTAATGTGCCTGGGATGCCAGCTTCCGGAGGGGTGAGAGAGAAGAAATTTGTTCATTCAAAATAGTGTGCTGGGGATTGTTTAATAAATTATGATGTGTATGGCTTATAATGGATGTCTGTCAGTGTACCTGTTTTCAATTTCCACTTTTAACTTCAATGTCGGCATTATGAGTGTCCTTGTTCCAAGAGGTGGCTGGCAAAGTGTGATTGTGTTCTTTTGTGTTTACGAGCTTGTACGTGTTCTTTCTTTGTTTAAAGGATCTGCCATTCAGGACAATAATTGCGCATTACAACTGTCACAGGAAATGGAGTATACCACCACTGCCACAAGAAATGCAGTCTAGTAGTACAAAAGTTCGGTAAACAAACGTTTGTTTTTTTCAAACACTTTTAAACAAAAACGTTTCTAAAACAGGATACCGCAACGAGATACACTCACCTACAAGACCGTGTTTATATCCTCAATCTTCAGCATTATTTCCTAAAGTTTGCATTATTTACCAGATACCAGTTATAAATTATTATGAACACACTTTATTAGTACAAAATACCGTGAATTATTTATTATGAATTATTTTACAACACTTTGCCAGATGACATTAAACGATTAACATCAATAGAAAACTTTAAATCCCAAGTGAAATCGTTTCTGCTGCATAACTGTTTCTATACAATTAGAGACTATACTGAGCATAACAAGAAATTTTGTTTCTGCTGCATAACTGTTTCTATACAATTAGAGACTATACTGAGCATCTCGATCAGGTTTTCGTCCAGTTTCCCTGATCCATTGAGCAAATGCTGAGATGGCCCCTTGTTTTGCTTCAGGACATAAATGTAACTTCATTTTATGTGCACGTCTTCTAGAATTCGGTGGGAAATACAATTATTCAAATTATCGTTCCATGTTGTCGCGGCAGGAAGTAATAAGAGCCAATATGTATAGCTTATTAATCCTTGAAAATAGATTTTATTACATGGAGTTTTTGTTGTTTTTTCTCCTTTTAAAATTCAAAATTTAAGTAGTATATGACTTAGTGTAGGGATCACAGAATTTTGAAAATGTGCACACAATTCACTTTTCCCATAGCACGTCATACGCAGTTTTTAACTGTTTTTTGACGTAAAATAAAAAATAAATAAATAAATAAATTACACGCTTCGTTAATTTCATATAGGGAGGGCACTGGGGAGTACCGACAAGAAAAGTCGAAACATTAAACAAGAACACAAAATAAAATCGCCGGATATAAACTCAATTTTATCCTGATCGTGTTTCATGATTTTAGCCTACTTTATGACTTTTCGTAATAATGTTTTGTATTTTTTTAAGGAGATAAGGAAATCTTGTGATACATTATGACGTTTAGAAATGAAAGAAAGAATTCGCTTGTTTTTACAAGATGTCCAATGTAACTTCACTCTGCCATATCTGACTCGTCATACACGATTGAAATTGTATTTGTGACTCAATAAATATTATTATTATTATTTATTATTATTATTATTATTAGGAACTACTTTTTGAACATTGTTAATAGAACATCATAATTATTAATGAAATTATTAGATTCAATATGCATGATATGATAAACATGCAAATTGCGTGAGTAAAAAGCAATCTATTTATAAATGTTAGAGTTCAGATTTTTATATGTATTAATAAAATATTCCTGGTGCCCATAAAGAGAAGACCACAAAATTACCCTAATTACCTCAGAGAAGGGAACAAGGATCTCATTTAACGTATAAAACTTACCTTTGAGCAGAAGACTTTGAAAAAATTAGTTCCATATATTAGCTTCTCAGTTCCCACCTTATGTATATTATGGCAGAGGGCATGGATTCTGAAGAAAAAGCATCTCTAAACTTGTCAAATATTCACAGATTTTTTGGTATTTTTAATAACTGTACTACCAAGAGTGAAGAATGGCCAATGTGCAAATTTAGAGGAAACTACTTGTCATAAAGAACTTCTCAAATGCCAGTAACAGGGAAAAAAGTGTAACTGTGGCTAAAAAAAATTTTTAAATTTGATGAGTCTAAGAGTGAAACAGAAATTGACAGATTTCTGGTAATAAACTGCTTTACTGAAAGATAGCAGAACAATAAAAATAGCTTTAAGAGGAAAGAACAATAAAAATGTCTGTGTAACTTAATTAACATTACACCATTCACAAACATTTCTATGCAAGTATTGCCAGTGAACATAATACATTGTGTTAATTTCACATTTCATTGTCATGATTCAGAGACATGGAAATTTAATTTCTTCACTTGTGCCATGTTAAGCAGCATTACAACTATATTTAAACTGAGCAATTATCCAAGTTTTTAAATGTTTTTGAAAAATATTTATTAAATTGTTTTGTGAAACATTAAATCATTTCCATTGTAATACATTGCTTAGAGAGACTGTCAACATTTCGATGGTTGTGATCAAGTATTAATATCGGTTACAAAATTTAATTTTCTTTCATTGTCAATTCAGGCATGACTCCTTCAGAGGTATATAGCCACTAAAGTTGCTTTTATTACAAGGCATGGACACAATTCCTTTTCTTGGACATGCCAAGAGCAAATGAAGGGCGTAGTATCAAAAGTTGTCAATCCATTCATAGAAAGTTTAGGAAAATTCCAAGTAAATATATAGATTTGTTAACATTGATACTGACAATGCCAATACAGGTTATGGGTTTGACAGATAATATTACTTCTCACTTCCACATTTGACTATTAGTTTTCATACAGATTGATCAGTTTTGAACCAATGGCTTAATTGAATATAAAAATGGATCTAGTGATGTTTGATACTAAGCAAACTTGATACTTTTTATATTTTGTTCATCTTCATTTACTGGATATCACATTATATTCACAAATGATTTGAGATGATTATTATAATATGTTAGCTGTTAGTTTGGTCATTATATTAGTTAGTCATTGTTCAATTAAATTGATTTATTCATTTTGGGTTATAATCATTTTGTTGGCACTCTTATAACTATAATCAGCTGAGATTTGAAAGATGAAATTCATGTTTTTTCCATCCGTTCCTATACAGCTCCATAGTCTAGTTTTAGTGTTGACCTGCATCAACACTTGTTTTAAAAGATATTCTCTGTAAGAAATGAAAAAAAAAATTATAACTATTGTCAAATAAGCTGCAAATGCCCATATTATGATTAATGTAACCAAAGGATGAAATCCATTAATCTTTTGATATTTTGTACATCTATCTATTTAAGACCAGTCATACTGTCGCTTTCCAAAGCCAGTGGCCGATCAGGTGTAACGCTTACTCATTTTCATGAGGCCAGCGAAAGATGAGTTCGCAATGGTCTAACTTTATATTTGACGGCATCGCCATCTCGCCTTACCTCCTATTTTCGTTCTGAGCCGCGTATTATTGGATTCAATTTGCAGCAGCGGTTAATGTTAATGAGAGTTTCGCCGTGGCACGCAAAAGCTGAATGTTCCGATAAAATGTGGTTTTGTGTGAAGAACAACTTATAGCAAAACGCTCTTGGCAAAATTTATATAATGTGCTACAAGTTCGCAATTTTAGGCAGGAGCTTAGAAAACATTTGAAATTTATAAACATTTTTCTCAGTTCATTTGTGTCTGAGACAAACTTTAAAATAACCCAGGCAGTTAGAATAATTAAGGTTTACTTATAAACAGTTTTGTAATAAGTATTAATTGAACAAGGATTTTTTACGGTATTAGAAATTAAATTGATTAAACATAAGTCGAGAACCAGTTATAGTAGTAATTATCTTGCGTTTTAAAATGTATTGATTTTTCAAGGAAGATAAACGTACAATATTCATATGGTAACGTCATATTACAATACTTCATTGATTATTAAACCCGTACTAATGGTAAAGTTCAATTCTTCAATCTCTTGTAATAAGATCTCTACTGGTATCTAAAATCACTATTAGGGCTTTGTTTGATTTTTATTATTTTAGTGAAATCAACTGGAAATAATAGATCAAAATGAAATTGTCGGTATATTTCCAGAATATTTTTACAGTGAGAATAGAATTTTTATTTGATCGGAAAGGTACACACACTGAAATTCCCTTTTAACTGTCTTTACAGTGCGGTGAAAAATTATCAGCTGAGAATCTGATATTGCCTTTGTTTGTATGGCTTGGATGCTTGGCATCTTCTGCATTCTACTATCCTGATGCCCAGCCTTCGTCGTATTTGATAAACTTCAAAACGTAGACAAGTATTTTCAAAGACGAATCAGGATGCACCCGCTTTTTATTCACATTATGTAATATTAACCCAAGTAATAAGTGTAGATTTAAAAATACGGTACAATTAAAAATTCGCATTCTTGAATTGCCCCTCTATCACGAATCAAACTTCGATGCTTCGCGATCCAGTAACGAAAGCGAAGAAAACACTGAAACCACCGTTGTTCAAATATGGAATGGAATACATGGAATCATGTAGACTCTAAGCATAAAATCGCGGAGGCTGAAGGTCTTGTCCTTGCAGCAAAGTAGGACGCGCTCTTAATTTTATTATATAGGTCATAATGTATAACAGGTTCTAGAGAAAGTTTCATTTGTTTGTGGGTTCATATATTTGTGACTGTTTCTCACGATAAAGATATTTTAAAATCGATACTTTAAATGGTTGCATCTTGAGGTTGAATTTTTATTGATGATAAATAGCACATATACTTCATTTCATCATCTTCTTGCATGATGAATGTTTACCAAACTGACACGCAATGGTAGGCAGTTGTGTAATAATTCGTGTTAAACTACTATTATATGACACTAGACGGAGGTTATTCTAATGATGTCCTTCAAATAATAAAAAGTTAACATTCCTTTCTCCATTAGCTCAGGTCTGTATCCAGCGTTCAGGATCAGGGGAACAAGGTTAGCAAGGAGGGACCAAAATTTTAACATCCTCGAGCGTCGTAATAAAATAAAATTTCCTATCTATGAAACCTTGAGTTTTATTTTTAAAATAAGAACAATGAAGCGAATGCTAAAGGTGTAAATTTGAGGTCAACTGCTACAGAATTTTTTCTGTTAATTTTCCTAACATCTTTTCTACGCTCCATATTTTCTGTTTACTTTCACATGCTAAGAATATCTATTTGACTAATATAGTATAATAGTGATAATAGATGAAATATTGATTTACGTGACAAATTAAAAAAATGACTCAAATTGTTGGATGTAATCACGAATTTATAATCATAATAGTAAGAAACTTTTTCAGAAGTTACAAAGAACATTCCGGATGTTACTTAGTATTAACTCATCCCTAGACATCACAATGCGACATCGAAGTGAAGCAGCAACACGAAATTTTGCGCGATTGGCCCAAGGCAAGGCTACTGTATTACGGAAATTTCAAGTGTTTTGTTGAATCTAATTAGTTTTTGTTAGGTAATGAACTCGAAAGCGCTAACGCCTATTTGCTATCCCCAGCGCTACAGGTCATAGAATTTTCTGTTAACACGTCATGCAGGTGTTGATGTTGAAGTTAAATTCATGGAAGTCTTCACCCGTAGTATTGAAAATATTTTAGCCTAGGTTTCCGCAGCGCTGCGTATAGTCAATTATATGTTGGTGATCTTTGATTAAAGGTTACTAAACGTAAGAGAGAGACAGAAAGATTTTAAGAAGAAATAATTATACATTCCGTAGGTGTTTGTTCAAAATATATTTTGTATTTTTCAGATTGGCTGTTTTCTATATTATGATGGCAATACGGAATCCTTCTTTGTATTTTTTGAATCATTTTAAATATGTAAGTTTGCGGCGAAGTTCCGCTTTCTAATGTTTATTAATGGTCAACCATAATGCTTTTTGCACTCAAGCTATTAATGCCTACTATTGAAAAACGCTAGTTTATATACTTAATTGGAAGAATTTATTTATTTATTTTACGTCAAAAACAGTTAAAAATTGCGTGATGTGCTATGGAAGAAAGGAACGCATATTTCAAAATTCTGTGATCCCTACACTACTCATATAGTCATATACTACTAAAATTTTGAATTTTTGAAAGGGAGAAAAACCCCATGTAATAAAAATCTATTTTCATGATAATACACAAATTTTAATTTGAAAGGGAGAAAGAAAAAGTTCTATGTAAGAAAAATCATTTCTTCAAAGATAAACATAACAAATTTGGTCTTCTATTACTTCCTGCCAAGTGATACAACATGAAACGATAATTTGAATAATTGTATTTCCTACTGAATTTAGAAGACGTGCAATAAAAATGAAGTTACATTTATGTCCAGAAGCAAAACAAGGGCCCATCTCAGCATTTGCTCAATGGATCAGGGAAATCCGACGAAAACCTGATCGAGATGGGGGTCATTGACCCTGGAAGCTGTAGTGCAATAACAGTTGTTTCAGGTTGTTTATAATTACTTATACAGTCCAATGGTAAATAATGCATTATGTATCATTGTTAAAATTAATGTTACTTTTCTGGTGATGCTCGTGAGAGTCTCTAACTGTATGAACGGTTATGCAGCAGAAACGATTTCACTTGGGATTTAAACTTTCATTGAATGAATCGTCGTGAATGTCATCTGGCAAAGTGTTGTAAATAATGTACTACTGTATTATGTGAAATTTTTTGTATTTACTGCTGATACTGTCACCTGATGAATATGGATTTCTACGTCGAGTGTTATAATAGACTTTTGCATTTTTCTGAAAATATTCCCGCCCTGAGCAAGCCATTTTTTGAATTGAAAAGCATTGTATTGAAAAAGTGAGAGTCAATTGAAAAAGTATTTTAATGCACCTGCATGTATTGCATGAAAAGAATTTTTATGGAGCGTATACATTAGTGTTGAATTTTTATTGATACTGATAACAGCATATACTTCATTTTAATATTCCCATCGTGTTGATGAATGTTTACCAAACTGCATTATATTTGTTTCGTTGGTTTTGTGAAGGTTAGTTATATTCAAAGGGATTTGTGTTAAAGTGTATCATGAGTTGTTCTTGATGTCAAAGGTATTTATTTGGTTTAATATCTACAAAAGATAGATTAATCAGTTTCTGCAATTTGAAAAATCACCTGTTAAATGTACAATGAAGATTAAATTTGTTGGGGCTTTACCTAGTACGGTCATGTTGCGCTTGTACACTACTCCTTTGGTATAGTTCACAATATTTACAAATTGTACACGTGATCGGTAAATTATTGATACTGACAAATATGGAGAAGAGTCCAATCCAAATAGGAGAAATATTACCTACGTATTAAATATAATGAATTTTTTGAAACAAAATTTGTCACAGTTCCATATGTAGACGATACCTAAAACCTTCGGCCTTTGGCTTTGGCCTGAAATTGCAAGGTATGTTTTAATTTTGGAAGATCAATACAGATGTAAATGTTATTAACTAACCTTCAGAAAAATTCGCTATGTAAAATTGAATGATATGCGAGAAGACAAATGGAAATATTTTGTATTTTCTTTGCGGCTTTATTTTCTCACAAGTGACGCAATCTGCTCACGAGATGAAAACTGTTTCAGCGTGCATGTTGTACGTTTGGTTGAATTACAAATTGATAGTTGTTTTGGTTATTATAGGAGAACCATTTAAATAAGTTTAGTCAAATGTAATAACTTAAAAATAAACAAGTGATAATGAAGTAAATGATATATTTTGTGTATTGTTAAATAAATAACATGTTTAGTAATTCATAGCTTAACTGAGAACAAATATAGTAACAATGTTGTTAGTTTGTTTATTACATAAAATTTGTCACGTTCCATAGGCATGAATGAACCTCTGGCCTGGCTTTAATTCTAAATTGGCAAGGTATGTTTAATCCTGGAAGATCAATACAGATGTAAATGTTATTAACTAACTTCAGAAAATTGCTGCGTAAAATTGAATGATATGGCGAGAAGACAAATGGAAATATTTTATTTTTCTTCATGCTTATTTTCTACAAGTGACGCAATCTGCTTCCATTAGATAGAAAATTGTTTGTGCGTGCGCGTTTGTACGTTTGGTTAATTAGTACTGAGGCTATTTTTAAATATTTAGATATGTACACTAAATAAGTTTTCAGTTAAAAATGTAGTA
The DNA here is from genome assembly GCA_964035755.1 of Teleogryllus oceanicus. Taxonomy (NCBI): domain Eukaryota; kingdom Metazoa; phylum Arthropoda; class Insecta; order Orthoptera; family Gryllidae; genus Teleogryllus; species Teleogryllus oceanicus. Next base: position 16,966,649 of record CAXIVR010000008.1, read on the forward strand.
CTAACTTCAATAAATAATGATAATGTTTTAAATTTGATACCAGTGGTCGTTTTCACAAAAACGGCTTAGGTAATTTCTTTCAATGTTTTTGAATCTTCAGAGAATAAGTCGCGAAAAGAAACGTTGTTTAGTCTAATATTTATATCTATGCATCGCATTGTGTAAGCATTAGCGTTCAAAATGGAATGTTTGAAGAAAAGACAATTGTAAGTCTTAAATCCAATTCATAATGTATTTGTAATTTTTTCCAGTCGTAAAAAGTACATTGGAGCAATCAACTCATAGTCTATTCAAGTATTTGTGCAATGCAGACACTGGAGACTCGAAGATCACACACAAGACCCGACAACGCTTAACAACCAGCTGTATGTTTGTGTGATATCATGTAGTGCGGTTACTTTTGGTGTACAGTGTACATATATCAGTAATACTCAGGTAAATAAATCTAAGTGAGAATTTAGAAATAGAACACTGTTTTAATCATGAAGAGTATATCTTCTGTATTTTCTAGAAATCACTATATATAAAGTAGATATTTACAATTAACAGTAGAAGCTGGTTTTCGAGATAGTTTTATATTTTTTAATGCCCATATTTCACTTAAGTTGCAAGAAAACTACTAAAATTTAAAAAGAGCATGAATGCCGTTGATGAAAGAACCAATAGTGAAGAAACAAATTTATTTCAAAAAATTATCTCTCTATCCAGTGCTGAAGTTGAAAGACGCCCAAAAACTTTCAAACTCTTGCAATTTTCGGAAAACTGTTACCACGATAATCGACCAATTATCTTTTTAAATTTCTCATGTGGAAAATACATTTATAAAAACACTCGAGCCACATTTGAGAAATTAAAAGACTCGGGGGCTTGTGTAAAGTATCTCAAAATTTAAAGGAAGGTTTTCAAAAACGCAGTTCGAGAGATCGGCTGATGAATATTCATTTTGAAAAATTTGGCCAATAATGTTCCTATTAATGTTCGAACGACAAAACATGAATGTGTATAGTTATGAAGAAAATTCTATGTACACTACTGTATAAATGTACTACTAATGAGAAAATAATAAAGGAATTATGGAAAATGTTTATTATGAATAATAAAGTGTTATCTTCTCCGTTCTGTATTTCAACCAACTCATTATAATTCATAATTTTGTCGAAGTCGAAAGGTGAGTGATGAAATCTACTTTTCCCAGTTGTTTTAGTATTTTCCATCGTCCAACGGATCCACCTGCTTGAAAACTGCTTAAGACATTTCAGAAATGAAAAATACCTCTTTGATTAAAACTATTGTTCGGAAAGATTACAATCGCCCAGATTACGGTCATTGTAATGGAAGAATGAGCAACATTAAACTTTTATTTTCCAAGTCTTTCTTTTACAAACTAGCTGCTACATCAGTGTTTATGCTCATATCTATTCTAGTGTATTATTTGCTCATCTCTCCTGTGAAGTGGCAGAAGGTGAGCACATGATCCTCTAACCTTTCACCTTTGACGGTGTAACATCTCGCTTTGGTCTCGTATTTTCGTTTTGAATTAAAACTAATTTTTAAGGCATGAAGAAAGATAACTGGTTAAGTATTTTGTTTCTTTATGCAATCCGTTACTTGCCATTGGTGCATCTGATTTTTCTGGGTTCCGTTTTCTGAAGCAGACTGTTTCATGTCGAGTATTCGAGCTTGAAGACCTGGTGCGTCTGCATTTGATCATGGAAGTTCTAAAGGACGCAACTAGATATTTGATGTCAGGTTGAACAAATCCACAAGATGGTTGGTATTGAAACACTGTCTGATTTGATTTTTAAATTCAACATTTCTCCTGTTCTTCTAATATTTATTAAACATAAATTCAACGTAACTCCGTTCCAAATTTATTAGAATATAGGCGCCAGGAAAAGATAACGTTAATTCAATTATTAAAATTTCTTCACCAAGAAGCTTTCCATTAAAATTGGTTATCCGCTAACTGGGTCGATGGATCTTATAAGAAATAAGACCGCTTTTGACTCGCTAATAGCTGATTATTCGATCTGCCAACAGCTCTGTCTGAAAATTTCATGCTCAGCCAATCCCTCAATTACTTACAAATTCAACTAGCTGCGCTTCAGACTGTCATTGCTTTCACACCCCACTTTATCAACCAGCGCGCCCGTGGTTGAAAGCAAAATGATTTTGATACATTGACGACAACTCGTCTGCCACACACGCCGCTACATTTACAAATGTCTCTCCCACAACCACCCTTGTTCATACAAATGTGACGCAACAGGCGGTCCTACATATTGCAAGTGTCATAGCATATAGAAAGTTTATTTTACATTTGCATTAACTGCCTCTTACAGATTAAGCAGGAGCATTTGCCCTCCACCCGCCAATCGCCACCGCTCCTGTATCTCATCGTTAACACGAGCCTGGCGTCTATACTCCGCAGCCTGCGGCCTCCTATGCTGACCAAGTTCGAGGAACAAAGCTACCTTCCTGACTCAGCCTCCGCCCTTTAGCTTCGCTGAGGTTGGTGAGCCGCAACCCGCCAAGTGCTACTACTCGGCGGATGACTTCATCGACCGGCGACACTTCCACACAAGCGGCATGGCGCGTACCTCGAACTGCACCCTGGCTCGGCCTCCTCGCCTCCCGCCCATTGTGGTTATTCTGCACGGTCCACTCTGAAAGTGTCCGCGATACCTGTTGTGTAAATTCACGCCGCCGCGTTTCAGTAGTGATGCTACAATATATTTTTATAGTTGCAAATTATTGCTAGTTGTAACAAGTGGAAGGAGTTAAAATAATACAATATTTAATGATTTACATCTGCATTTTGATGTAGTTGTTTATTATAATAGGCATTCTGCTAAACAAATAGATATTACCAAGATAACTACATACAAAATGTAATGGTTTTAGGCAACAGGCATTATTTTAGGCATTTATTTTTGTGTTCGCATTAAAAGGTTTTACCATTGTGTTCTACAATAGTGTTCAGAATTTATATTAATACTGATAAATGCACCCAAAGCATTGCAAGGCTCTCACGCATGATGAATGGAAACATCATACTCTGTCTTAAGTTATTCTTTTTCGTTATCATTGTTTTTTTATTCGGGGTTTTGTTTAAGTTTCATTTTTTTATTATATTTTATTTTCTTTGATTGTGTTTTCTTTCATATATTTCGTAAAAAAATTTGGGGGTAACCCATTTTCCCCTTCTTTTTAAAATTAACTTTTTATTTTTGAATGAATTTTTAAAATCGATGGAAGGTTAAAAGAAGTGGCGTTGAAGCGTCTGGGGGAGTCACTTTTCAGTAAGTTTTCGGAATTTCAGATGATTAGTAGTTTTGTGGTATTTTCCCGTATTCTTGATTTCTTCTTTTATAGTTGGGAATCTTGTTTTGTGTAATGTTGTTTCGTTACGTCCAGGGGCATTTACAAATTTTTTTACTATTGACTAAAACGTTAGTTTTTTAAATTAGAATTTTGGCGTTCCCCAAAGTTAATTCATTTCCATACTGGTTTAATTCTTATTTTGCCATTGTGGATGGATTGCAGATGTTCTTCTAAAGACGAGATGCTTCTTGGATCTTCATTCGAGCTAAATGGCTGTGTCGTCCGCGTGGGCCGTCAATGCGTTCAAGATGGGATGTGGCGTATATAATGAAAAAAAGGAAAGGTGCAACATTTTCCTTGGGCATCCCTGACTTTATGGGGGATAATTTTTGAAGTTTCACCTTTAAAATTTTTTTGAAAATATCTCTGAAAGAAAAGTTTTAAAAGTGTGAAGGATAAATTTTTTTTAAAATTTTATACAATAGACCGGGGTGACAAACCTTATCGAAACCCCTCTTACTTAGAAATACAGCAGAACAATTTTCTTTTATTTTCTGCATTAAATTTTCGTTTACTACTCATGATTTGTTCTCATCGAAGGGTTTCTGAAAAACTGATGTGAGGTTTTATTTTTTTTAGAAGTGGATTTAAATGACAAAGCAGTTTTAAAAAACTTTTGATAATATTGGCGTAGAAAAAGGTCGGATACAACTTCATTGCTGGTTTCCCGGCTTAGGGATGACTATTCAGCGTTTTCCATTGATCAAAATGTCCTATCTTAGGATGGCATTGAAGATTAAATAAAAAAGGTTATTAGTTTTCTTGGGAGATGGATGAAATTTTGCTGAAATCATATCTTCGGGGGCTTTTTGTTGGTAAATTCTTGTTTTTTTTCCTTCTCAACTTAGGGTTTTTTTGGGGAGCTAGTTTCAATGGGGAATCTAAGAATAAAGTACTTATTTTTTAAAAAAATTTTTCCCGAGACATTAAAAGATTAAATTTGGAAAAATTTTTAAAACCCAAATAAATCGTTTCGTGCTCGTTTTATACAATTAGAAACTTCTGGCATCAGAAGAAAATAACATTTTTAAAAATGAAAAAATGTTTTTACCATTTTGGGCTGTTAAAAGAGTATAAACAACCTAACCTTTGTATCAATTCCGTAATCCATCCGATCAGGTTTTTTTCGTTTTCCTGATCCTTTACTGGAGATGGCCCTTGTTTTCTTCTGGACATAAATTCCCTTTTTTTTTGGTCTTCAAATCGTGGGAAAAACAATTATTAAATTATCGTTTCCATGTTCTCCCGGGAGGAAATTTAAAAAGGCGAAAATTTTTGTTATTTATCCTTGAAAATAGATTTTTTTAAAGGGGGTTTTTTTTTTTTTCTCCTTTTAAAAATTAAAATTTTTGCTTTTTATCCAAAATAGATTTTTTTGGGGGTTTTTGTTTTTTTTCCTTTTCAAAATTAAAAATTTTGTTTTTTATTTTTTTAAAAGATTTCTACATGGGAGTTTTTTTTTTTTTCCTTTCAAAATTAAAATTTAATATTATATGACTTAGTGAATCAAATTTTTTAAAATGTACTCCACTTTTTCCCCCATAGCACGTATACGTTTTTTAACTGTTTTTGACGTAAAATAAATAAATAAAATAAATAAAAGAAGTTGTAAATTACTTCTCTTCTGTGCAGACATTTTTGAAGGAAATGGTTGAAAGATGTTAGAGAAATGGCACGCGAAACTTTCCCGTTTTTTCTTCGTCGGTTTTAGCCCATGTGCTGTCGGCTTTTCTGATGGGAGGAATAGGTTGCATCGGTCTCTTCAAGTATTTAGTATTTTTCCCAAAGAGAATACTCTGAATTCAATTCGGAATCAATTTTGTAGGTTATCTTGTGGGCGTGTTCGATTTCTTGAAGTAATCTTTTGAGGTTTTGCGAAGCTGAATTTAGTCTTCTTTTGACTGCTGGGTCTTTAGTGATTTGTTTCTTTAATTTACATTTTGATTTCACCTTTTCTCTTATTACTTGTGGGATATATAGCTTTTTGTTTTGCTTTATTTCTGGTGTAGAATGCCACGCAGCTTGATAAAGTAAGTCTGGTTACATATTCTATAGCTCATTTTTTCAAACATTTTCAATGGTAGATTACAATGCGTTATTAATTAGCCATCTGAGAAATATTTCAATCTGTTCTATTTTTTGGATTGGGGTTTGCTTATTGTCTTCAATTTGATTGAGCTAATGACTAGTAGAACTGGTGAATGATCAGACGATAGATCTTGTACCAGTAGGTTAAAATGTAACTTTGGTTAACCCCTTTTACAAAAAGAAATCTAATACATCAGGAATTTTTTATGTCTTCGCAAAAAATGGTTTGGGAAAGAGTAGGATAATTTTCGTATTATAGTTTCATATAGAGATTTACCTTTCGGGGAGGTTAGTCTGATCCCCACAATAGGTGTTTTAGAATTGTAGTCCCCGCCAGAAATAAATCTTGGTCCAAGTGTTCTAAAAGTTGCAATTGTGAACTCTGATTTTATGCTTCGGAGGGCAATATATTGCTGCAATATTCAAGGTTCCGAATGCATCTCTTCTGAATGGATGTTGCCTGCAAATACGTGGTGTTAAATTGAGAATGTAAGTGATGTTTAATTTTCCCGAACAAGTACAGCTGTTCCTCCATGGCAAAATTAATCCGGATGTTTTGTATAACATGTTGTATCCTTGAAGCGAAAAACTTTTGTTGGTGAAATGAGTTTCGAAATGAGCATGATATCCGTATTTTTTACTGAAGAAAAAACTTGACTTCTTCTCGGGGTTGTAGAAGATTTGCGTTCCAAGCTCTATCTTATATGATTTGTTCCTTATTTAGTTAGCAGTTTTGACACTAGATTTAAAGTGCACTTATTTGTTCTACTTGTCTGTTGAGTATAGTTTCAAATCTTTCGAAAATCTGTTGTACTATTGAAAATAATTGAGTATTAGACTCCGTGTTTGTTGCATTGTTGTTCAGACTATCCTTCTTTTGAGTTTTTCAGTGCTTCTGCATAGTACTACGCTGATGGAAATTATTTATCGAAGTAGTTGGGACGTTTCCTTGACCTGTATTCATATTGTTTTGTGAAGCACTGTAGTTTGAAACTGGTGGAATTTTTTGACGCCTGTGGATATTTTTTTTGCTATTTTTTGATAAATTTCACATCCTTTATAACTTGCTGTATGGGACCTTCACAAAAGGGGATTTTGCAGGCTTGTCTTGTTTTTCTTGTTATCCAAGTTCTACTATCGTGATTCTCGCCGCATACTACGCAAACCCATAAGGGTGGTTGCAGTAGTGCTTCGTGTGTCCCAACTTTGTAGCGATGGCAGCACAAGATCTCGCTTTATCTTGGAGCTTCGATTATTATTTTGGTATTTTTGAAGTACTGCAATTTATAAATGTCTTTGTTATTATCTCTTGGTTCCAAATCAATAAAAATACCGGGAAGGGCTTTTGTTAAAGGTGTTTGCAGTTATAAGTTTCTCAGTATGACCGTTTTCTTCATTTCTGCTTTCAGTTCATCAATATTTATTGTAGGATGCATTTTAAGACTATCCTAAATGCTCTTTCTTGTTTTAGCTGATAGCTGTGAACTCAATTTTTTCTTTAGTAAGGTATTTAATAAGTAATCGATAAGCTTTGTTGCCGGTAAGATTTTAAATTTATCTTGACTACAAGCTTGCAGTAGAATTCTTCCCTTCTCGACTTTGTAAAGTTTCTGACATTGTTTAAAGTCATTTACCCAGAGATATTTGGTGGTTTTTGCCTTCTGAATGTTGCTGGATTTGGAACTTTCATCGATTACTTTATCATTGGGTTCATCGTCATTAATTCTGAAAATCTGCAAATCTATTGCATGATAGTATGCCATATATTTGCACTTGACGTTTTGATTGTTTATGACTTTCAGGGGTGTGAGATTTACATCTCTTGCCTTACAACAACTTGCCATTTATGAGTGTTGCTGTCACTACTTGAATTACCGTGGGTTGTTCGATTAAGTTCTGAATTTGTTACATCGGTTGAACTTGAACTTGAAGGCTGTACTGCAGGAGGGAAAAAGCGAAATGGCATTGCTATTACTGTACCTTGCGGTATCTGATGTAAAATGAGTTGTTGTTGTTGTTGTTTGCTGCTGCTGCTGATGATATTGTTGTTGAAGAAACAGCTGAGTTTGTAGTTCAGCTTGACTTGTAGTAGACGAATCCATTAAACTAGGAGGAGAGGCAATATTACGTACTTAATTAGAATATTTCACGTGTCTATGAACAATTCAAAGTACCTGAAGATTGGAAATTAGCTTCGTATTACCAATCTTTAAAAGTGGGACAAACTATACTAAGTAATTATAGGCGTAGTCTCACGTCAGTGGTCTGCAAACTTATGGAGCATCTAGTTGCGGTTACATTAAGCAAGAGTGGGAAGTCAAAAATGGCTCTATCATGGCAACACGGATTTAGGACTAATTATTCATGCGAAAGTCAGGTAGTAACGCTATTTCAGGACCTAGCAGATGAAATTGACGCGGGCGGGAGAGTAGACGCAGTAGTTATAGATTTTGCCAAAGCGTTCGATGTTGTTCCACACGACCGACTTGTTCAGAAATTAATAAATTCAGGCATCGATCCCAGGGTGGTGGCGTGGATTAGCGAGTTTCTGCGTGACAGGAAACAGAAAGTCCGAATTGGGCAAGAGTTATCTTCCTGCGCAAGCGTTACGTCAGGAATACCGCAAGGGAGTGTCATTGGACCTCTTCTATTTCTAGCGTTCATTAATGATTTGCCAGCGCAATTAATTTCAAATGTTCGGCTATTTGCAGACGATTGCATAATATATCGCATTATAAATTCGAAAGACGATGAAAATATGCTGCAACGGGATCTTGATGCATTATCTTACTGGGCGGAAAATAATGGTATGACCATAAATAGTTCTAAAAGCAAATCTATCACTTTTGGCAGAGGTCACAATTACAGCGTAACAAATTACCGTTTAAGTAACGACATTATTCCGAGAGTTTCTTCGTGTAAGTACCTAGGTATCCATTTCGATAGTAAATTAAGCTGGAAAAATCACGTAGATTTTGTTGTAGGGAAAGCGTGGAGATCTCTTCATTTTGTAATGCGTATCTTAAAAAAGAGTACAGTAAACGCGAAGGAAATTGCTTACTTGTCGCTTGTTCGTCCGATAATGGAATATGGAGCAATTTGTTGGGATCCGCACAAAATTATGCAGTGTAAGAATTTGGAAAGGATTCAGCGTAGAGCAGCTAAATTTACTTTCAGGGACAAGAAAAGGATAGGGTGGGATTCACTCGAAAACAGGCGAAAATTGGCAAGACTTTGCGCCTTGTATAAAGCTTATAGCGTCATCCAGCTTGGAAAGAAATTAAACGGCGGCTAAATTTTCCTACGTACATCGGTAGAGGTGATCACAGGCACAAAATAAATTTAAGACCGCAGAGAACGGATGTCAGGAAATTTTCTTTTACAAATAGAACGATAAGAGATTGGAATAGATTGCCTGCAAAACCTTGAACCCTTTCCTCGAAGCGTTCAACAATTTAGGAAAGTAATTTAGGGCATTTCTAAGTTTGAGGTAGTTAACTAGGAATATTAAGTTATACAGTGAAGTGAAGTGAAGTGAAGTGAAGTGTTGTGCAGTGTAGAGCAGAGAAATAATGAAGGTGTTTTTTTAGTGTAATAGTGAAGTGAAATGAAGTGAAGTGTAGGCAAGTGCAGTGGTCTTCATTGTTTAAGCACTCAGTGCTGTATTAGATTGACGTTTCTTTTATCTTTTAGGTAATTTAATGTTTGTTTTTAAGATTCACCAGTTTTATATTATTATTATTATTATTATTATTATTAATATTATTACTATTATTATTACTGTTATTATTATTACTATTATTATTACTTATTATTATTACTATTATTATGTACTGTATTATTATTATTTCTAGTTTTATTTTTATTATTATTATGTTATTTGCATGAAAATTAATATCTTACTTATGTAATTAACTGCCACCGGTTACACCCAATTGCAGTTTAAATAAATTTATCTTTATCTTATCTTATTATAAATTCAGATTCCGGCTGGGAGGTGTTCTCCGAGGCCATGTCGATTGTTTACGTCTTATGGAGGCAACATATTTTTTTGATATCACCAGTTGAAACACAGAATTTTATAAACAGGAAATACAGTTGATCACGAATACACTACACACTAGACAGGACAAAAAATGTGGACGCACAACTTTACACAATGAGTCAACACACAACTTAGAAATCACGAGACACCGCGGAGTAGAGGGCACGTCCTCTCACCTCCACCGTTCGCGAGGGACTAGTGGAGAGTTTCATTAACCGCTATAAATGTCTGTTGTTAATTTCTGCGTTGTAAGATTTCTAATATATAAAACATCGATTAATTTAGTTTCTTACAATTACGAAAAGGATTTCACGTGTTAAATGAAATAAAAAAATATGTATCGTTAATTTTTTCTAATATATAAAACATCGATTAATTTAGTTTCTTACAATTACGAAAAGGATAAAAATGGTTCGGAAACTGTTCGCCCAGTGGCACACGTGGTCTGTTAATTTCGTTACTGATAACATGAATGAATCATTTAATTCAAGTGGGAAAAATAGTACCTACGTGTAATATAATACAATGTAATGTTTCGAGAAAATCTATGTAATATTCCACATGTAAGCCCAAGAAAGCCCTGCCTGTTGGCATTGCCATTGCCTTTGGCAACCTATGTTTCGCTTCTACGAGACATGGCATAATATTCTGGCCTACATTTATATGATGTATATTTCCGTCTGAGATATGGCATAATATTCTGGGGAAATACATCTTATACTCCCAGACTTTAGATTACAAAAACGAATTGTACGAATAATAACCAAATCCCACCCACGTGATTCATGTAAGTCCTTTCATTGATCTAGGAATTTACCATTACCTTGCCTTTGGATTTAAGTATCAGTGACTTTTGTAAAAAATGACATGCTTAAGGGCGGCAATATATTTTCAGAAAATGCCGATGCCTATTACTATAACACTCGACGTAGAAATTATATTCATCGGGTGACAGTATCAACAGCTCATTACAAAAAATTCACATACAATACATGTACATTATTTTACAACACTTTGCCAGATGACATTAAACGATTAAATTCGATAGAAAAGTTTAAATCCCAAGTGAAATCGTTTCTGCTGCATAACTGTTTCTATACAATTAGACTATACTGAGCATCACAAGAAAAGTAACATTAATTTTAACAATGTTACATAATGCATTATTTACCATTTGAACTGTATAAATGTGTATAAACAACCTGTAATAAGTATTGTATTACAGCCCCCGGGTCAATGACCCCAATCTCGATCAGGTTTTTCGTCCAGTTTCCCTGATCCATTGAGCAAGTGCTGAGACGGCCCCTTGTTTTGCTTCTGAACATAAATGTAACTTCATTTTCTGTGCACGTCTTCTAGAATTCAGTGGGGAAAAACAATTATTCAAATCGTTTCCATGTTGTCGCGGCAGAAGTATTATTCCGAAGGACAACATGGATAAAGGCCAACATTTATTGCGGTTTTATCCTTGGAAATAGATTTTATTACATGGGAGCTATTTTATTTTCAAAATATGACTTAGTGTAGGGATCACAGAATTTTGAAAATGTGTACACAATTCACTTTTCCCCATAGCACGTCATACGCAGTTTTAACACTTTTTACAAAAATAAATAAAAATAAGATGAACGCAAAGCAACTGCGAAATGTCTGTATTTACATTGCAAAGAACGCTACATTAAAATAGTACGATTTAAAGAGATGACGTTAGTAGGTAAACAATGATTTTTTCAGCTTGTATTTTTCACGGGTAGAGCAATCGGCCCATTGCGATGAAAATTCTTTTGCGCTTGCGTGTTTGTAAATATTTGTTAAATAGCGTTGAGGTTATTAATATTTATGGTATTATTCCTGGTTCAAAACTCGTAAGCAATTTTTTGAAAGAAGCGCGCTTTTCCATAAAACTTTTCTATGTTTCTACAGACACTTAAGGTTGTTTGCTCTGATACGTTTGATTCATCTTAATAAATCGCGTGTTACCGAGTGTAATATTGACATTTGGCACTTGCTGTTTCATACTTTAGCATTAAAAATGTAGTAAGTCGAAGAATGGTACTGGCAACATCGTGCATCCAATTTAGAATACATTTGGAATTTTCAGGTAGATTTCATTTACATGTGTGTAAACTGAGGAATCATTAGCTATTGTAGAAGTGTTTGGCTACAGATAAAGGCAACTGGAAGAACACACACATCCACACAAGGATAAGGAAATGTGCTGATATCAGTGTAATTGTATGCACTGGGCATGTGTGTATCAATTCTTTTGTATATCCACATTAAGTACATCAGGTTAATTGAACTTAAGAATTTAGAACAGAACATTGCAGTTAATTTAAGTGAGAATGTATCAATTTTTTTCAGGCTCATTTCAGACGGTTGTGATGTACACATAAGACTATCAATTGTTATCAAGGAGCACGCTGGCCCTGAAACCACTAGAAGTTTTTTTTTCTTATAAGCAAAATCTCCCAATATCCAGAATTTAGAAATTATGGCATAATATTGACTTCAAATATTGAGAATGTTTTGTTCCTGTTTTTTGCAGGAATTTATCATGAGATAAAATACCTGGAAATAAAAAAATATATATAGCAACTCGTCTGCAACTCGTCTCGTATGGTAAGAATAAGTCGAAGCAAAATCCCTTGGAAACTCAGAGCAAGGGTATCGACGTTTCGAATTGGATGTAATGTGGTTCTCTTTGAAAGTGGAATGCGCCGAATGAGCATAGATAAATCAACACGTCGACTCTAATGTAGAATTAATTAATGATTGCGTTGTATTTTTCTGTACACCTTTTCGGAGAGAACAAGAAAGCATCTGAATCCTGCAGCTTCGAAAAGTCATTACATGGACTGCACCTGAATTCGATGATCTACAAGACGTGTATGACTTGCACTGCGAAGTTTACAAATATACAATTATGCGTCCCACCTATAAAATTAGGCCTTTTCTTTCAGACAATTTATACTTCCTCGTAACATGATATGAAGAGATGTTCTCAACACAGATGCCTTGTGCAGTAAGTTGAGAGCGCAACTTCACTACGTTCTTACGATTGTGAAATAAATACAATAATCATTGAGACTCACACATTCTCATAAAATGTCTATATTGCGTAAAGAAAGTTTTGAGAATATCATGGAAAGAAACGTTGCTCAGTTTAATATTTTACAGTTGGTGCTCTTAAGTATCAAAAATTAGCTTTAAAACTGTAGTGTTTGAGGAATCGTACACCTCAAATCCAGTTCCTAGAATATATTTGAAATTTTAAGGTCGATTCCTCTTTTCATGTGTATAAACTGAGAAATCATGACATAGGGTAGAAGTATTTGGCAATTCAGATGCTGGCGACTGAAGAAAGCATAAGGGTACGGAAAATGCTGACAAATCAGCGTAATTGTATGTATATGTGTGTGTGTGTGTGTGTGTGTATGTGTATGTGTATGTGTATGTGTATGTGTATGTCTGTGTGTGTGATGTATGTTGTCTTTTTGTACGCACATGAAGTACACCAGGTTAATTGATCCTAAACATTTTAAAATCAAACACTGCTTTACTTTATAAGAGAATGTATCATTTCTGTACTTTCTGTGCTCTCTGTGAAATTTGTGCCGAAATAGGAAATATCTGATCAGCCAGTTAACAAGAAACGTATTTTGGTTGAGAGCTGTGTGTTTGTGTATGTGTGATCATGAAAATGATTTTCTTATGTACATTGGATGGAGTACACCAGGTGAATAGATTCTTCAAAATTTAGGAAACGAACATTACAGTTAATTCAAAATGGCAAATGTGTCATTCTGTGGCTTTCCTGTCTAATTTCTGTAAATTTCGTACCGTAAACAGAAAATGCGTTCTCTAATTTTAAAATGAGTGCTCCGAATGCATTACAAGTTTTGATCAGCAGCAACCCAACATTTTAATATTTAATTTTTAAGAATTGCAGCCACATTGATAATTACAATGAGTAAGAAGTTTTTTGGCAGCCATTTTTACGAATGAGAAGAGTCATGTAATGCAATAAAAAGTACCCATGGCACTGACTACTATTATTATTATTATTATTATTACACATATATTATTATTATTATTTTATTATTATTACTATTACTATCATTATTACATTGTTTTTGTGGGTAATCACCGAATTTTATTTGACTTTTGTGTGGGATTAATAACAAAACACAGGTCAGTTCATATGTTTCAGTACTTAGGAATTCTGAACAATCCTGCAGGTATTTAAAATGATCGATTTTTGCATAATTTTATAGGTATATTTTGGTATTTGAACAAGTTCCAGATTTTTATGGATGTTATTTGGTATAACTCCTGTGTCACGACATGACCAGAGGAACAATATGACCTTTTTGGAGATGCCATAGTGTCTTGGCTTCGTGCTGTGGTTCTTGTATAGCTTATTTTTCTACATGTGCTAGTTTGAAGATTAAATATTTAGGAACAGTTATGTCAATCAGGAGTCAATCTTTTGCCGTTTGTCTACAAAAGTTGTGTGGTCTGTTATGGTGAATGGTTTTATCTGTAATAATTTCTGTCATAGTACAACTTAGTTTGAACTTTCAAGTACAGTATCGGGAACATATTTGTAATATGGGCAGGTCATTTCTTGTAGGTTGGATTTCTCTGCCAGTTTCTGGTGAATAATATTTGCAACTTGATTGTGCCTATAGGTGTAATCTGTATGGGCCATTAATTTGCATCCTGATGTGATGTGCTGTATGCTCTCAACTGTTGTATGGCATTTTGTACATTTGTCATCTAATGGTTGTTTTATGATATGCTTCCTGTAACTTTTGGTGTTGAGCACTTGATCCTGTATGGCGACCATGAACCCTTATGTTTCGCCAAACAGATTACCGTATTTTAGCCAAGGTTTGAGGGGCTTTGAGTCTCCATGAGGTTGCTTGCGATCATTTGCATGGGCGTCCATGGAGGCCTTTCTTGACCATGTCTATTTTGCAGTTATTGTCTGTAACCCGTATGAAATGTCCAGCTGTTTGTTGTTACTAAGAGGGTTAATTTAGTATCCGCTTCAACTATTGCAGCAGTTCTGAGGTTGCCTGGTTTCCTCGCAATAAAAAGGTCCTTAATGAATGTATTTGTTGTAACATAAGTTCTTAGATCTATTAGGCTCCTTCCTCCTCACTTCGTGGGAGTGTCAGATTTCGTTCTATTGCGCTATTTGGATGGTGATGTCTGAATTTTGTCAAAATTGTGTGGGTAAGTCTCTGGATGTCTTCGAGGTCTGTGTCGCTCCACGGTATAATTCCAAATGAGTACGTATATACTGGTACTGCAAATGTGTTCATTGCTTTTATCATGCTATTACCTGTTAATTTGGTTTTCAGGAGTGCAGTGATTCTTGATTTGTACAGTTGTGTTAGAGATTGTTTGATTGCCTTGTTGTCTGTGATTGTTGCTTGATCGAATCCCTAAATACTCTATATATGTCTTCATCGCCCATTGCCTGTATTGTCGTTTGATCACTGAGTGTGCTGTCTATCTTCTGTAACTTTTCAGTTTCAGCGTGAATGTCTTGTATTTGTCAATAAAACTCATATGAATGTCTTCAGGAAAAGTTTGTGTTATTTCAAGGAGATATTGAAGCTGTCTGTCTGTTGAAGTTTAATGTCATCCATACACTGGGATGTGATACGGTGATAGTCCTCCTTATTTTTACGAATTTGTAAGCCATAGTGAGTAATTGTTAAACTGTGTTGATAGGGATTTAGAGCCAGTATTGTGAACAACAATGGGGCTTAAAGAATCTCCTGGAAGATTCCTGCTTAATTCTCTCTTGTTGAGATTAACTCTGTGCTGCCTTAAGGACGATGCTGTTCTCCACGAGCTATGATATGTTCCAGAAAGTTGATGATGGTTTCGTTAATTTTGTATATGCGGAGAACTTCAATAAGACAACCGTGATGAACGCTATCAAATGCTTTCTTGAAGTGAATGTATGCAAGGTGCAAGATTCTATGGTTTTTAAATGGCTGTTGGAGAAAGACAATATCTGTTAGAAGTTGTTCTTTACATCCTTTATGTAATCATCTGCAACGTTTCTGAAGTTCTGACATTATTTCTTGTCCTCAATATAATCTTTACTTGTTGTGCATGATGTCAAAATTTTGTACATTGTGGGAAGGCAAGAGAGTGGGCGGTATTGAGACGGGTTCTGTGTGCCTCTACTTTTGATTTCATGTATGTAATACCTTTGGTTAAAAATAAAGGCATGTTCCTAGGACTATTAATGACTCGTGTGAAGCACTGAGCCAACTTATGGTGAAGAACTGCTTATACCAGAAATTGTGAATGTGTTCTAAAAGAGCCTAGTTGTGGGTTTGCAGTTGCAGTGTTGGATGCCTTTTACCGTGATCTCTTGATATAACATTGGATCTATATTTTGAACATTATTAATTTCGTCCTTAATCCAATGTGTCTCACTACTGTGATGACTAGTTTCTGACCAAATGTTTGACCAGTACTGTTCTAAATTTTGTTGATCTGGTGCACCGTTGTTCTCTTGTTGGAAATTGCAATTTTGTCTGAGTTGTTGATAGAACATTTTTTCAATCTGATGAAACACTGCATTTTGTTGTTTACGTTCTGCTGCTTTTTGTATCGTCTCAGTCTTTGTGATTTAGCTACAAGTTTGCTTCAATTCATCTAAATGTTCAGCTATTAAATTTGGATCAATGTGGTGTCATGTTCCTGGTTCTTGTGTTTTCTGATTCATGTTTTCTGATCTTTGCAAGTGTTTTCATTTTGGCTAATTTCATGTTAGGTTGTTTCAAATATTGCGTTACTCTACCTATTTCGTCTGAGATACTGAATTTGGATTTTTATCTTTATTGTTATGGTATTTATTTTTCTTTATTGACTTCCCTTTTTCACTTTCTGACTGATCCTTTGATCAAAATGAGATTTTACAGCTACGGTAGCAGCATCACAGTAAACTATAGCATGCATATCTGTTAATGTATCTTCTTCTTGATCTGACAGGGCAAAACATACCATTTATATATTGAATAATTTGAACGAGCCTGTTGTTTCTATTGCTGTTGAGTTGAGGAATTTGGGCGTGAAGTGTTGATCTAATCCTGAGTTCTTGGAGAAAAAGTTCCTGGTATACGTCAATTACGTCTGATGTCTTCTTTGGCACCTGATGTTGATGGGATCCTGATTTGCTTCATCTAATTGCTGAATTTGGAACTTCGTAGAATCTGTGACAGTTTGTGTCAAGGGCACCACTACTGGAGGTAGATTTGCTGCTACTTCCAGTTTGATTTGTTCCAACCTTACTTTTTGGGATTAGATTGTTTTAAGTATAGATCTTTCTGATCTATGTCTGACTTGAAGGACAATTTAGGACAGGGGCAAGAGGTAATAATGAGAGATGGATAATTCTCTTACAGGAAGGGACAGCGTGGACAGCTGTCTCCGGTTAGCAGACTCTTACGACAGGGAGAGATCCCAAAAGCATAGACTAAAATCACCGGTCACCACATGGGATCTATTATTAGCTGGCTATTATTATTATTATTATTACACACATATGATATACATACACTAGTTTTCCCAGATGACTTATGGGCAGTGGGTACTAGCTTCCTCTTGTGTGATCCCCGGTTTGATTCCCGGTCGAGGCAAATAGCTTCTAGCTTTTCTTAAAAATCGTCCCAGATTCTGTGGTGTTACGAAGAAAGCCTGCCAGCTAATAGGTTGCGGTGAAGAGAATACGTCATGTTCGTCTCATGTCGCTCTTATCCTCAAGCATGGGAATTTAACTAGGCCCAGGCAAGGGGGACACCGGTAGCTGTCCGGCGAAGTCGGACCACCGACCCAATAACGCCAAATACATTTATTATTATTATTATTATTATTATTATTATTATTATTATTACTTTCTCTAAATGGACATATGTTATTCATAGTGTTCAGGTAGTAATGGTATTTTTGTTTCAAGTAAAAATGCAGAAAATTCCCCAGTTATTAAAAAGTGAATATATCAAGGAATATTCCGGCATTCAAAAAATAAGTTCTATGTTTCTTCGTGTAACGTATCGGAACCTAATCGTAAATCTCAGATTCAATGAAAGCTCATACCATGGGCGTACTTTGGAGGAGGTTTTAAAATATGGTATGATATGCATTGAATTCATAGATGCTCCTGCTACTGGGAATAATCATCAATGTGCTTTTTATTTCCAGACAGTTTGTATTTCATGCAAGAGTGTGCGTTCTGCAGAAGAACTACAAAATCCCTTGAAAACTCAGAGCATGGGTCGACGTCAAAATCGGATGTAAAGTGGTTCTCTTTGAATGTGGGATGACCCACAAGCAGAGGCAACTAACATTGTTTGAACTGTGACCCTAATGTAGAATGTAATGAATGATTGTGTTGTATTTTTTCAGACACCTTTCCGAGAGAACAAGAAAGCATCTGAACCCAGCAGCTTTGAAAAGTCATTACATGGACTGCCATGCTGAGAAATTGATGCTAGGTCTGTCACGTGTACAACACGTGTACAACATCCATTGAGACTTAAAAATTTACAATACGCACCACACCTGTCTGTAGAGACACTTCTATTTTCAGACAATTTGTACTTAATGTGTAACAAAATGCGCTGGCGAGCAGCTCTCAACGCAAATGCCCCAAAACTCGAGCGTACAGGTAAGTTGGGGAATTGGACGTAACTCGTTGGTTTAATACGCTTAATTGTTGTAAATGTGTCAAGCAATTTGAACACGAAACACTGTTCTGTATTTTTCAGGTTCTTCAGTACAGTGTAAGCAAGAAGGAAGTACTGTAGTGTAGTACAGGTTCAGAAAATAGAAATTTACAATTGCCGAAATCAAGGTGAGCTTGTAATGAAAATTCGATTCATACACAATGCATGTTACTCTATTCCGGAAAATAATTTAATCTTTAAAATCGGAGAGATTTTTGAAAATATCTGTACGTATTTTAGATGTGTCAAGATTTCACTGAACACTATGCAAAATGTACACTATTAATGCAGATTGTCAGTTTCTAATGCATATGGTCAGACTTTGTTCTAAGAGAACAAGTAAATTAAAGAATAAACATGCCATTATTGTAGAACTGTTGACCATTTCCATTTGAAAGATTTAGAATGACATTAACTAAATATTTTTATTTAACGATATCATTTACAAGTGGTGCTACATCAGAAACGTTTCTTGTAATAGTGGTGTTACTTAGCATAATATTGCTATTTCTCTCCGAGACAATACACTTAAGCTTCATCCTCATACTGTTCCAATAAATTTAAAAGTTCAGATCTTATAAGAGCCCGTAACAGATTGATTGCAAGCTTCGTCAACACCTTAGGAACGGCAGGCTTAGCCAAAAGGATTGTTCACTGAGGGCGAAAGGATACCATTTCAGTCTTAAACCCCAAAAATCGTGGCAGCGTTGGCTTATACGCCCAAATTAGCGCAGCATGTTTCGTAATGAAAGGTGCAGTTACAATGCAATGCTGTCTACGATATTAGCGAACTGTGTAAAGGTTTCCACGAAAAACCTGCGAACACGAGAGATTTCTCCAAAATTTAGTGTGAAACTTTGTGCTGCCTAGGAACAAGAATTGCGTTGTTATTCAAAATATTGCCTCAAAATATCACCCCAAGATGAGTTTACAATACATATGTAGGTTAATTATGATCCCTAAATCATCCGGTGTGGCATGGAGGCGAGCGGTGCTGATGTCGTAGGGCAAGGAGAGACGAAGCAGGCGCAGTGGAATGTTGCACAAGCTCCCGGAAAAGCACAAACATTCCACTACTGACTCAATTGTAGGCTTTAAACTGTGTGTATTGCATATTCTAATAGTTTTCCTTGCGTCGAATTGAAGATATTTTCTTGTTCCCTTTAAACGCTATACAATTACGACTCACACTGGGTGTGTGGTGCGGAAGAGCGAAATGGTTTGACGCGAGGCGGCGGAGATAAAGCTGATAGGATGTGAGTAGAGGCAGCAAGAGATAGGTGGGCTCATGCGTATCGTATCC